>CM062804.1:208594931-208905140 GCA_031772625.1 Pinus tabuliformis
CCAGAATCTTACTAATGATTTTGTAAACAACATTACATAAAGCAATGGGTCTGAACTTATCAGGAGTCAGGGCTGAGTCCTGTTTAGGTATCAGGGAGATGAAAGAGGTGTTGAGGGCTTTCAGAATAGATCTATTCCTTCTAGATTCCTCAACCACCTCCAAAATATCCTGCTTGACAACATTCCAGCAGGCTTTGAAAAAGTCCACATTGAAACCATCTGGCCCTAGAGCTTTACCATTCTACATCTCTTTGATCACTGTGCTAACCTCTGCTTCAGAAACTGGTTTGTTCAGGTTGAAGTTATCTTCTCTAGACACCATTCTGGGAATATTCTTTATAATTTCCTGGATGTGATGGGCTTTGTCTGGATTGTTTTCCTTAGTGATACCTCTGAAGTGTTGAACTATCACAGCTTCGATATTATTGTGAGTGGTCTGAAGCTCCCCATTTTCATTCAAGATTGAGGAGATTCTATTGTGCGTTCTATTGGCTATGGTGGAACGATGGAAGAAATTAGTATTTCGTTCCCCTTATTTGAGCCATTAAACTCTGGACTTTTGTCTCCAGAAAATTTCCTCCTGTTTGCATAGATTCTCCCACTCCTAGTTGAGTTTTTCAACTTGCTCATTCTTGGATTTCTCAAAGCCTTCTGCTATCATTACTTGGTTTAGAACCTGCATTTTGATCTCTACTGATTTCTTGTTTGCAAAAATGTTACCAAAATCCTTCTTGTTCCAATCTTTTAGTTTGTTTTTTATGTACTTTAGTCTTTTGTGTAGGAGGAACATTTTGGAGCCCTGAATCTGAAGATCTTCAGACCACCATTCTTTAATATTGTTGATGAAATCAGGGTGGGAGAGCCAGATATTTTCGAATATGTTCTTGGGAGCATCAATTCCTTTGATTTCCAATTGGAACAGCCAGTGATCAGAGCCTCCAAATGGAAGAACACTTGCAGATATTTCAGAATTTGTGAGCATTAACTTTTCAGAGATCAAAAATCTGTCTAACTTAGAGGCCACCTGAGCATCACCTCCTCTTTTGTTATTCCAGGTGAATCAGAGTCAACCATCTTCATGTCATCAATGAAAGATTTTAACCCTAAAGAATCCCTACTGAGGATTATGGTGCCTCCTTTTTTTCCGTAAGAGATTTTATCATATTAAAGTCTCCTCCAATGATCCAAGGGATTTCTTTATGTCTGCTTCTGAGTTCTGCCAGTGAGTTCAGTAATCTAAGCTTCTCATCTATTCTCTAGGGACCATAGACATTCATAACCAGGAAGGTATCAGACATTCCCATTGGCTGAATGATAGCTGATACGTAATTTCTCGTTGCCTCCGCATCTATAATACTGACTGATTGGGGGTTCCAGAGAGTAAGTATACCCCCCGCTGTGTTTTCTGCTTTAACCTCTAGAAACTCAAATTTACTGAGCCATTTGCTATGGATTTGTTTTATTTTCTTAATGGAGCATTTGTTTCTTGAATGAAGATGATGTCCGGCATTGCTAGTTTCATTCTGTTACTTAGCATTCTCTGTTTTCTTTTACTTCCTAGACCTCTGATATTCCAAGAGATGAACTTCATAATTAAATATTTGTAAAGGAGTAGCTGGTTAGATATTTTATCTTACCTGAGTCTATCATTAGCTTTCTGCACTCCATCAGGAGCTCATTTTGCTTTTTTCTGCCTCTCTTCCTTCCTCGATTTCTGGTGGCTAGTCCTGGATTTAGTTTCATTGTTTTCACCCCTCTGAGCTCCTGTTTGTGGCTGTTCTTACCTTTCTCCTACCCTTGATCCTGCGTTTTCCATAAAAACAGTTGTTGTATTCTGTTGCATTCATCTTGGGGTAGAGAATATATTCCTCCTTTGTTTCCCTGTAACAGGAAACCTTCCAGATCCAAGTTTTCCTTGTCGAGGATTTCTTGTAGTTCGTACTCTTCTAGATCTGTTTTACTTTGCGTCATTTCCTAGTCCATTTCCATTTCCGATTCATTTCTCATTGTTTCTGTAAGAGAGTCCATGCCCGGAGAGAGATTTAAGTCCTCTTTCTTTTCTTTTTCTGTAGCATCTTCCTCCAGATCTTAACTTTCTCTTGTGGTTCCTTTAGTTTCTTCTAGCACTTTAAACTTATTTTGGTTGCCTCTTTTCCCCTCAGTGCGTTATTGTTTAGTTCCTTTTTTTCCTCCCCTTCCTTTATTGGCCACTTTCTGAAACTTTTCAGTATTCTTCATTGTATTGAGTTTTTCTTTGTTTTCTTCTTTGCTGAGGGGGCAGTCTCTTAACAAATGCCCATGTTCGTGGAATTTTCGGCATCTGAAGGGTATATGCTCATAGTCAACTGCCTGCACCCGTTCCTCATCCATCACTTCCAGGATAACTTCATCTGGAAGAGCTCCTGATAGATCCATTTCCACACAGATTCTGGCAAAGGAGGTATATTTTATCCTTCTTGTGGCTTCAGAAGCTTTGATATAGCGCCCTAGTTTATTACCTATGGCAGTCAACGATTCAGTTTGCCAGTAATCCAGGGGAAGAGAGTAGAGCCTTACCCACACAGGAACCGAGGAGAAAGTCTCCATCTCTGGGACGAAATTCATTTTCCATGGTCTCATATAGAGGCCTGCTGCAGCAAAAAAATAGGGTCCTCCTTCGAATATTCTGTCTTTGTCTTCGATGTTGGAGAATACTACTGTGAAGAATCCTTTTGACCCCAGATGTAGGCTAATGCTTCCTTTGGGCTTCCAATGATACTTGATCCAAGTCTGTAAAGCCTTTTTAGTGGGCCACAGTCCCATGAATTTACAGATTATGGCGTAGGCACCCATATGTTCCCTATACTCCTGCAGTGTAGGGTCATTTAATATTACTCTGGGAGTGATTTCTGCTTTTGGTTTGCAGGGTCCTTTTTGTTTTTTGTCTCTTGAACCTAGATTTTTGCCTTCTTCCTCTTTGTCCTTTGTGCTGTTGTGTTCTTTTGTTCTGGTCCCATCTGTTTCCTTTTCATAGTCTCTGGATCTGTAGTTCATATTGCTTTTACTATTTTTTGTGGGTCCCTTGCTGCCGCTGGGTACTGCATCTTTGTAGGAGGGAGTCGAGCTCCCTCCCCTGCCACTCTCCATACAAATCGACCTCCACTTAGCTGAAGAACCCTAGCCGCCGCGTATCCTCTCCATTAGTTCTAAGTTATCTACATCTGATTTGGTGAATTTAGTTGGGTTAAGTCTATCTATTTTATCATCTTCTATCTTATTTATTTCTATCTTATCCTTAGTGTCAGGATCTATGGATGTATCAGTATCTATGTTATTATTTACAAACTTTTCTTCTGAAAGTAAAAAGTTATTTATCTATTTATCGTTAGAAAATATTTTCCAGTTCCTCAAATTATCTGGAATTGCATGTCTGTGCCTAACTTCAGCAGTGTACTGATAGTTAGGTTGGAAGGGTAATTTACAAGTGCTGGAAAACATTGCTAAACTACGGGCTTGCATGTTATGTTTTCTAGGGATTACTACAAGCTTTGTTTCTAGTAAAGTGTTAAGTATCTCTACAATAGTATCCCTATAGCAACTTAATCTGGGGTCTTTTGTCATATATACATCATCAATCTGTTTTACAATTAGTTCAGAGTCTCCGATAACTGAAACTCTTTTAGCTCCTAGATTCCTAACTAACTTAAGACCTAAAATTAATGCTTCATATTCAGCTATATTATTTGTACATTTAAAATTCAATCTATTTTTATGGCCTTCTGAGTAATTTTTCTCTAAATTATATATCCACACTCCTGCTCTTGCTCCTAACCTATTTACTGATCCATCAAATTCTAAATTCCATAATATCTCATGATCATAGTTTTCACTATCTGGTGGAACAAACTTTTCATCATTCACAACAATTAGAGCTTCTTGTTCATTGAATAGTTCTGTAGTCTGATTAGTCTCATTTTGTGTAGAAACTGCAATTTCTTTTGGTTCTGTATCAATACTGTCTAAAAGTGTTTCTTGTGTTTGATCAACATTATACAAGATAAAATAATCAATATCTGAGTGTATGGAGTAGATGGGAAAGTTTTGAGGCTGATCTTGGCTACTTACCATGTATTTCATTAAGGTTTCTCGGTATAGTTTCTTAGGTTGTCCAAAAACAGAAATTGTTGCATATGACATATCTAGTTGTAGAGATCCCTGAAGTTTGGCTCCCCATGATCTGGATAACAGCATGCCATACTTCGGTGGGATGTCAACAACTACAATGTCCATTAGGATGCTTTTGGCAGGATATTGGACTAAAGTAACACATAGGTATTTGATTAATCCTAAACACTTCACTTGATTAGAGTCAAATGAGAATAAGTCTTTGTAAGGCCTTGTGATGTCTAGGTTCAATTTTTCCATTACTGATTTGGGCATTAAATTGTGAGAGGCCCCAGAATCCAACATTGCATTGTGTAGAATTTTGTCATGGATACTAAGGCGCGGAACTCCTCCTTCTAATGGTTTGCCATTAACATTTGTACCAAATATAAGTTCTGGTTTATCATCAAACAAGTTAACTGAATCCTCATTTTCAACAATATTTAAGGTCTGATTTATCTGTGATTTGTAAGGTTCATTCTTGATTAGTTTGGTTAAAGGGACTGGAATCTTTAGCTTTTCTATCTCTGCTCCCAAATTGAAAGGCAAAGAGGATTTTTCTGTTTGAAGATTTTGAGTTTTAGTAGCAGGGATTTGAGTAGGATTGTTTTCTTTTTCTTTATTGGGGATCTCTTTATGTGGATTTTCAAGTGGAATTGAAGTGGATGGTTGATCAGCAGAAGGTTGATCAGAGGTTATATCTACAATTGTGGGGCCAGAAGGATTTGGGTTCTGCCTAGGGAGAATTTGGAGGATCTTTGAAACATGGGCTTCTTTTGTTTTCTTGGGTTGATTTTGTGTTGTTTTCTTGGTTTGGTCATCATTCCTTTTGCTTCTTAGATTATATTGCTTGTGGACTTCGAATATAGCAGTCGTATCCTTGTTTATAATCAAATGATTCACCCAACTGTACCCTTAATTGCTGCAGCATATACAGTTCTTGCTCATCTTGGGTTAGAAAAACAGTGTCCTCATCATTTACTCCCATTAGGTTAATTTATGTATCATGCTTTGGATTTTCTGGTTGGGATGTTTCTACATAATTTTCTTAAAAGGGAGGCCTTATGCTCTGATCTGGTCCGTTTTCCCTATGTTTTGGTTATTTCTGAAATTTGGGTTTCTAATTGAAGGTGCTTGTTGGTTATCCCATTGGGGTTTCCTTTCCATGTTACCTATTCTCTCCATTAGTCTTTCCATGTTTTTGGCTAAGTTATAAGATCAGATGGTGAAGTTTCTTCCTTAGTAGTTCTCTTTTCATGTCTAACTCTAACCCTTTTAGCCAACAAATTTGCTTCTACACTAACAACTACACTTTTAATTTCTTCTAATGTTGGGGGGTTTCTTTCCCTAAGTTGGTATGAGATATCAAAACCATCAGGGAACTTTATTAACGCTAAGTCAGGTGGGGGTCTAAGGTTATCTGGGATTGAATTATATATATTATTGAATCTAGTGCAGTAATATTGAACAATTTCATTAGGTCCTCTCCTAATATTCTCATATTCTGAAAGGATTTGTAAGGGATTCTTTTTCTTTTCCCACCTATCAATAAACAACCTTTGGAAATTTGCTAGGTCTGCTATATGGTTGGCAGGAAAGGCTTTAAACCACTTCTGGACATCACCAGTCAAAGATTGGGCAAAGAGTCTCATCTGGACATCAGATTCATCTAATTCATGTAGTTCAAAGAAGTCAGACATCTTGTTTACATGCTGCTGGGCAGTGTAGTGACCAATAGCATCAAATAAGGGAATCTTACTCTGATAATCTGCAAGCATAACATGAAGTTGGGCAGGTAAAACAAGAGGAGTATATCTGTTTGCCATTGCTGTTGGTTGGGAGGGGATAAGATGTGGGGTTGATATACTTGGGATTAATGCAGTAGTGGATGAAGAACCAGGACTAGTAGGTGGTGAATGAGTAATGATAGGCTGGTGAGGGAGTGAAGGTGTGAATGGTGGTGCAGAATGGAATTCAGAAGGTATTGAAGTTTTGAACTCAAAGTAGTGGAGAACTGTTCAGAAAACTCAGGGGTAGTAGTGGTATTAATGGATGATTGTGGAGATTTCAGAATGTACTCATCAATTGATCTGTTGCCTTGTTGGACTTCAAGGTCTGCAATGAAATCAGGGTCTAGAACAGTTTCGTATATTTCGCTTTCAGATTTTGTTTTGAATAATGACAGATCAAATTGCTCATCAAAGGGAAGATCTTCTAAAAATAACCACTCATCAGGACATGAATTAGCTTTAACTAAAGGTGTTTGACTAACTGAACTTTCTTCTTTTTTGGATTTTCTTGAAATCAGGTTGGGATTATCAACTACTAGGGGAGGGTTGGGATCTGGATTAGCCCTAGTAAAATGAGTCTTCCTAGAAGCCAGAATTTCAATTTTTTTAATTGTTTTTGTAAGATTTTTTTAATATAACTTCTAACACACAAGTTTAAGAGGCTCAAAATATAGAATTAAATTTTTCTTAAAGCTTTATTAGGATTGAGGAATTGTTGATCCCAAATGGAGTCGCCACTGTGTTATCACTCATAATTTTCTCTAGAAGTTATTAGAAGAAAGAAAATGACCGAGGTAACCACAAACCAACTTTTGGGCATAGGCTCTAGCCAACCTAAGTCCAAAGAGGGCTCTCTCTATATGATTTAGCTTCGTTTGATGGGATTTTAGGCTAGTTCTTAATGTTCAAGGGGTTTTTGATTTGTATTGAAGATTGGGTGGTGGGGTTCTTTAAACAGATGGATAGGATGATGTCTCTAGTCCATTGGGCTATGGTGTCTGTTAGTTTCAGTCTTTCTAGCCTTCCTCCAATGATCAAATATGCTCTTACAAAGTGGTCTTAGAGTGTCAAGGTCAAATTTTGTCATTTCAAAGAGTTTTCAAGCAAAATTTGGTCACTAGGCATTAGGTCTAGGGTTTGCTTTAACTCCTTCTAAAATTGTCAAAATGTCAGTCCATGTCATTATTCAGTTGAGTCTATCATCATTCATAGGGTTTTCATTATCATGTCAGTGTCTAATGAGTCATTTTACATCTTGTTCATGCTTCAGTTGTGCCTTGGCAAGGTCATTTCCCTCTCTTAGGGTTTTGAAAGCCAATTTCTCTTGGACGGTCAAGTCATCGGAAAAAATTGTATCCAGATGTTCATACACCTTCCCCTATCCTTAAAATACCCTATCAAATGCTTCCCATCCCTTAGATCCCCCAAATTCTTCATTTTTGCACAAACCCTAGTTTCTAGCTACAACTTGGCAATTTTCTAGGTTTGGCCTGTGTTTTTCCCTTTTGGACCCCTTCCCCTCGCTCAATCTCTGAGATTCCACTTTCCCCTGCTTCCTAAAATCCCTCCCTACTTCCAAAAATTTCCCCAAGAATTTAGAAGCCCCTTATCCCCTTCATTTCGCTTCATTTCGACAAAATTCCTTGTTTCACACATCGGGACAAGTTTCACTCAAAAGATGTTTTAGAGAAATCAAAGATGAATTTTTGGAAACTGAGAGAGTTTTTTGTCCAAAACATGCCAAATAAGAAAAACCTTCTTCACTTTTTTCACAGGTGTCATGGTTTGAGAGAAATGTCAAGAATACCGTTGCCTCAGGAGAATCAAAGACACCTCTGAAGTAACCTTGGGAAAATCAAGTTTTCTCCCAGCTTGGTTGGACAAATGATTTTCTTGATGGGTAAAATGATAACTAGACACAAAGATCTTTCCAATGAGCTATCATGAGCTAAATTTGGGGTTGAGGAAGGCATTCAAAAGTTGACTGCAACAGCACTCTTCCTTGAGGCAGCCTCATTTGGCACTTTTTGACCAGTCTTGGGAGATTTGATTTTTGACAGGTCAAATGAACTCCAAATTGAAAAATTCCAGTTGGGTTGGAAAGTAGACTCAAAGAACTTTCCAACGCACTATCCTGCACCTGATTCTGACACTGGGAAGGCCTCCAAAAGCCTCCTGCAAAAGCGCGACCCGTTGAGGGCGCGCGAACCGTCACGCTGCCCATTCCATTTCAAAAATTACACGGGCGCGACCCGTTGGGCAGTGCACGCGGCCCGTTGGGGATTTCTCCACAGAAATTTGCCAATAAGCTGCTAAATCACTCCGGATTGCTTCAAGGTTGCAGGTAGGCCTCCCATCATTCAAATACATTGTTTGCCAAAGCTTGAAAAGCATGAGAATGTATTTTAAAGTCATCATTTTGAAATAATGAGTCCAATGTATATTTGCTTAAGAAGGTCAAAATGCAAGTAGAGATAGGGTTTTGTTTTGATGCTCTCAAGGTTATCCCTTTCACATCCTGAGATTGTTCATGAGGAGGGAGGACCATCACAGCAGCATGATATCCCTGAGGCTAGACATGTCAGTTCTCCTCCATTGGTCACTTATCAGAGAAGCCACAGGGCCTTATTTGCGACAGCTAGGCGAGTATTTTCTCCACATCAGGTGGAAGGGGTCTCGCCTTCTTCATCAGTTCAGCGAGTGTTATCTCCACACCAGGTGGAAGGGGCCTTGCCTTCTTCAGCAGCACAGGCAACACAGAGGGGCAAGCAGCTCATGATCGAGGAGGGAATGACCGGTGATCCCGACATTGATATCATTGATCTTTATACCCGCTCTCCTACCATGGAGCTTCATGAGGTCATTCAGCAAAAGGAGGCCAAGAACCACTTGTTGCAGCAGAAGTTAGAGATGGCACAGTGGACGATCACCTATTTAGAGCAGCGCAACAAGCAGTTGGAGGATGAGCAAACTCTTGATGAGTTGTGGAGGATTCGTAGTGACCGCAACTTGAATCGAAGAAGACCCGGTGATCCATTGCCCGCTGAGCGAGAGTCCATGCTTATCCAGCTCAATGCTCACTTGGAGAGGTTGTTGGCTAAGGCCAACCAAGATAAAAATTGTTGAGAAACGTGAAGAACCATTATTGGGCGAGAATGCACGTGTGCAAGGCAAAGATGAAGATGTTCCAAAGGCGGTTGGCCAAGGCACAAAAAAGGAGAAAGAGGCCCGATCCCCTCCATATCTTGGCCAAGGCTTCACTGAAGGACCAAGGCACTAAATAGCCCAGCCACAGCACAAATCCCAAGAAATTTTGAACATTTTGGGTCAATTTTGATTTTTCAGGCAATTTATAGGTTTTGTCCATTAACGGGTCTCACCCCCCGCGCGACCCTTCATCCTGGCAACTCCATTTTGCAAAAACTTAGCATTTCCAGATTTGTCATGAGAAGTTACATATGCTCATCAATGGACTTGAGATTTTATGAAGTTTTGGGCCTCCAGAAAGTCAAAAAAGGAGCAAAAAATGACTTTCTGCCACATTTTTGAGACACAGAAAGTAGTCTTGGGAGATTGCAATTTTGGAGGGGCAAATGACCACCAAATTCAGAAATTCTAGTTGGGTTGGAAAGTAGACTCACAGAATTTTCCAACAAGCCTACTCTTGCTCAATTTGGCCACCTGGAAGTGCCCCAAATGTGGTCCCAAAGGCGCGTGACCCGTCAGGCAAAGGCGCGCGACCCGTCAGGCAAACTTCTCCAAATTTCAGTGTACAGCTCAGAAAAACGCAGTTTGACCCTGTTTGACTTTTTGGGGTAGATTATTATCCTATTTGATGTAATTAATGTACTTTATTGACACTTTTACTCTTATGTACCTCTTCTAGAAGATTCATTCATGAAAAAGGTGAAAATTAAATGAATGAATTGGTTTCCTAGCTTATAGAGGCAAGTTGTTTTCACTGCCTAGTTTGTAGTGCTTAGTTTAGAAGTGGTTGAAACAGCTCCTAGGATAGTGAGCTCGACCCATGGAGGCAGGGAAAGAGGTTATATGATCTATATTATGTACTTTCTTGCTCATTTTCATGGTTGGACTCTTGAGGGATAAGCTATCATTGTATTATTCACTGTATCTCTGCAATTTTTGGCTAAGGAAGACCAGGGTTTTGCAGTCCTTTTTGGGATTCTTGTGGTTACATGTATTGATGGTGTGTTTCTCTATGTACTTGTAAGTGTGTTATGTGAATCATTTCCTTACTTTTCCTTCTGCATATTAAACAAATGAAGTGTTAAAGTAGAATTCATGACTGTCATGCTCTGCTTTTAAGTTTGTTTAATTTCAATGTTTTTTGCTGTTTAAGGAGAATTCAAAGTTATTGTTTGCTCTCCTTAGCTCCTCACCTGTCTTTCTCATCCATTCACCTCAATCTAAGGCATCAATACTGTATCCTATCTCGCCCCAAAGAACCCCCTGCAGAAACTGTGTCCAATCCCCGCACCCAAAATTGCCATTTCCCCAATTTTCCACCAAAAACCCTACAAACCCCAAATCAACCTTTTTGATCAGTTTACTAGCCTAAAATCAGTGTTACCCTATTGGTCATCTCACCTATTGAAAATCTTTACCGAGATAGACCGGAGAGAGCCCTCTCCAGCCCCGTAGGGCTAGCTACGAGGCTAAGTGGTTTGATGTTGCCTTGAGGTTTACCTTTCTCAGCTTGAGGTGAAATTTCGAGCGCTAACAGTGTCAACAAAAGAGTAGCAGGACTGGATCAACTCACTAAAGGGAATGTTCAAAGGGCAAGATAGCAGAGTAGAGTGCAGGTCTTTAGGCCAGAGAGATGAAAAGGTTTTAACTAGGGTGAGAGAGCAATTAAGAATTCTAAGACTGGGATTGAAACGAGGAACAGAAGGTAATCAGAAACAAAGGGAAATTAAGAATCCTTTACTATAGATTAAAAGAAACAACCTAAACTAAGGAGAAATTAAGAATTCCTTAACTTAGATTATCAGTAGAAAACATGTATTTTCCTAACTGTTATAGCAGAGTGTAATTAAACAAATTCTGATATAATACTTCCAGTTATGGCATTCAGATTTAGATCAACAATATGAAAAACTTTAAGAGATAACAACAATGTGAGAAAATACTTGTCTACACTTCGCTCTGCACATGAATCCTTTGAAATATCTGGTCTTTATTCATCAATCCAGCTTACTGGCTCAGTCAATGCTCCAATGGATTTACAGTCTTTCGATCAAGAAGTCTATAGAAATGTCTAAGAATCCACCCTACATACTTCGAATTGTGAAGTATTTATACTAAGGTGTTATTACAAATATCTCAAACTGACTTTGATATTTAATCTAGGAAATACAAATATCTTCTTGCAGGAAGATAGAGGCAGCTATTGAACTACTTTCATGCTGTCCCTTTTATTGTGGTATTACTGGCTGTTATGGTTTGTTTTTAGCTCTTTATGCTCTTTGCTGTTGAATCATCTCGCTGGAGGATTTATTTACTTCAGGCTTTCATCTGATACTCTCTGACTCTGATACTCTTTCACTCTGATAACCTGTCTTTATCCTTTCTGTGTCTTTCCTTTTTATTGCACAATTTAACTTTTACTGTGTGTTTTAGCAGTAAATTCTTTTGTTTTTTTGTGTATCAGCATCGGGAAGTGGATTTTGATCAAGTCTCTGAATGTTTCATCTGTTTATCTTCTAACTGCATCTTTGGTCTGGTTCCTCTGTTTTGACTGTCAATGCTCTGTATAAGTGTTTTCTTTTCGGCTCTGTGTGTGATTGTCTTCATCTTCTGTTCCTTGTATAAGGGTCTTCCTCTTCTGAATATAGGATTTTAACAGATTTCTGGTCGAGTCTTGGAGTAAACAGGTTCTGCGACTAGTATCAGAACTGTTTATCCAAGCTCTATTTTTCGGTGGATTACTTGTAAAATTCAACAATAATTAAGAAAGCACCGATTTGCTGGAAGGGCGATTGATGGCTTCATTTGCACAGGGATGCCTGGGAAAGGGGTCGTGGTAGTGTTTTGGACATGAATGGAGGTGGAATTGTGTCACAGAGGTTCAGGGTGGCGCTGAAGGGTTTTATGGGTTTACACAGTTAAACGGGCGAAAGGCTTGAAAACACAGGTTTTCAAGGTTTAAAGTATTTTAACGGGAAACTTTTGAATATGGTGCGAAATTCATATTTACAGAGGATAGGCGGTTTATCGGAACGGCGGGGAGGCGGTTTTAAGGGTCGTCGCACCACTTTTGTGGCGTGGGCGGTTTTTCGGAGGGGTCACCCGATGTATGTTAGAGCGTGACACGTAGCCATCGGGGGTTCGAGGAAAACCGCCTTATCAGGTGGGTAAAGATAGGCTATTGGGCTCGGCCGATATGGCTTTGGGTGATTGCGATCTGACGGTAGTCGGGTGGAAGAGCTGCGCGGAGGAAATGAACGGGAGTTGAGGGGGGGCCCAGGGGTTTTGATCACGATGGTATTGATTTATTTAGGAATTAATCATGGGTTTAAAAGGATCGGGTCGGGCTTAATGAGGGAGTTTAACTCTTTGGGTAAAAGTTCAGGCGTCGGGTGAGGCCGATACGGCTGCGCGTCGTTGGATTTGAGCGCGGATGATCGGACGGTGGTCGGGTTGATGAAGAAGCACGGGTGAAATGTACGGAGGCTTAAGGGGGGCCCGAAGCTTTTAATCAGAAGTATTTTGGGTTTATTTGGGGTTAATGGGGGATTTATTTGTTTAATCGGGATATGGGTAATTCATATAGTTTTTATTTAAAACTAAGGGTTGGGGTATTTAAATAGGGATTTAGTTTATATACGGGAAAAGGGTTTATATCATATTTATTTAATAAAATTAGGAATTAATATGAAATGCGATGGGCGGGATGGGTTTTTCCTAAGTAAAAGGGTAAAAGGTATGCATTTGCACACTTAGTTTTATACTTAGGATAAAAGGCTTTTTGTGGGTTTTTGAGCGGAAAGGGATTTACATGGGGGGTTTTCACTTTTCTTAGGCAAATGGAGTTTAACCTTAGGAAAAGGGGTTTTCTTAGGGTAATGAAGGGAAATGGATCGTAAGAAGGGGGAATGATTTTATGACGGGGATTCTAGCACTTGAGTCCATAAGTCATTAAGCCGAGGGTCCGGTCCCACCAAAAGTCAGAGAAATGCTCTGAGCCTCTTTGACTTGTAGGTTTTAGAGTACTATGTTGATAAGAAATTAGTAAGTATAGGGGGAAAATGAATGAGGGGGAGTTAATCACATTAACTTGTAAACCTTTGTCTTTGCTTCCATAGTTGACCATACATGTCAAAATATGTATCTAAGCATGATGCATGTGTTTTGATCCAATTAAACTTGTAGTTCAACAACCTTTCTTCTACTTACCCATTTCTTACCTCTAACATATTTTCTTCATTTCTTTGGGTGCATTTATGCTAGCAAACCCTTATTCATTTATTTTACTTTTTGAAAAATAATCTATCTAATTCTAACCTTATATCATCCAAGGGCTCAGATCAAGCTTATGAGCTCCTTTTATTTTCTCTACCTATCTAATGATCTGCCAAGATTAAACTGTTTGGTTAGATTTTATTCTCTAACTATAAACATAAAATTCAAAGCATGGAATAACCAAGATTAAACATTTTGATTACCATGGATTGTGGCATGAATAACAAGTTGCACACAATCATTATTATGCATAAAAGTAAATAGTAGTGGCATTTAGACTTGCACACTTTCATGGTCCTTTTGTTTTTGGGGTTCATATATTTTCATTTTCGTTTTGACCTTCTCTTATTCTTTTTGTCCTTTGATTTTTCTTTTAGGACATACCCTCTTTACATTTTTAATTTTTATAATATGGAAAACATTTGCAGAAAGAAAAGGTATGTGCAATATTACAAAGCTTAACCTTAGTCATTCAAAATTACGACTCCTATTGGTATAGGAACCTAACAGGTGGTTTGTGTGGATGACCGTTTCCTTCCCCATAATGTAATGCTTCCATTGAAGAAATGCCTACATAATGGAATACATTTATTTGTCGTAAGTGGGATAATTTTGGACTCTGACTGAAAGTGTCTCACTGTGGTAAGCCACTGGATGCCCCTGCTGAGTAAGATTTGCACCAATAGCATAGTCAGAGTTGTCTGTCTCAATCTCAAATGGTTGATGCAGGTCTGGTAATGTGAGCACTGGTGAAGAGTAGAGGCAATGATTGAACTCGGAAAATGCCTTTTGTTGGGTTTCAGATCAAAAAAACTTTTCATTCACTCTGCCCTTGGTGACTTGACTTAAAGGACAAGTGATATGAGAGAACCCCAACATAAACCTGTGGTAGAAATTGGCAAGACCCACAAAGCCGCAAAGCTCTGTTAGAGTGGTTGGGGCTGGCCAATCCCGAATTATTTGTATCTTGGCTAAGTCCACATGCACACCCTGCTCATCAATGATGTACCCCAAATATTGAACCTGGGTCATGCCAAAAGTGCATTTCTTCAAATTAGCACACAACTTGTGTTGTTGCAGGGTTTGAAGGACCTGTCGAATACGACGAAGGTTCTCTTCCTAACTCTGGCTAAAGATCAAGATGTCATCTAAATACACCCCCACGAATGCATTTGTGAAGGGTCACAAGATGTCATGCATCAATCTCATGAAGGTTGCAAGGGCATTCTTCAACTCAAAAGTCATGACCAACCATTCAAAAATTCCCTCCTTGGATTTGAAGGCATTCTTCCACACATCATAGGGTTCGATAGGCACCTGGTGATAACTGGACTTCAAGTCAATCTTACTGAAATATTTGGTCCCCTTGAGCTGGTCCAAAAGGTCATCAATCCGTGGGATTGGGTACCTATTCTAGACAATGATCTTGTTCAACACCTGATAGTCAATATAGAGTCTCCAGGTCCCTTCCTTCTTATGTACCAATACAATCGGGCTCCCACAGGGTGATGATCTTGGCCTGATGTGCCCTTTCTGCAACAGCTCCTGAATCTACCTCTTGATCTCATCGTTCTCCAGAACAGAGCGTCAATAGATCGGTCCATTGGGTAGTGACACTCCCGGGGTCAGATCAATGGAGTGCTTGACCTGACAGTGGAGAGGTACCCCTGTAAGTGAGGCAAAAATATCCCTATACTCCTCTTCGAACTTATCCATCTGTTTCTGCTATGGGGAGGAGCCCTGTCTGGAAGTTGTGCCCACAACCTTCTTCTTTCCCTAAGGGAGAATCATAAGGAAAACGATTTTCATGGTCTGGGAAATGATCTTACTGCATTTATTGCAGTGATCAAATAGATGACAGTAGGCGAGGCTACCTCCAGTATCTTGTACAACTTATTGCCCAAAGTAATAATCACAAAGTGAGGTCTAGACTCATATACAACATGTCGCTTCAACAAGTATGGCTATCCTAATAATACATCACAAACTTCAAGAGGAGCAACATCACAGAGTACCTCATACGTGAAGGGCTTGATGTTGCAGGGAAGGTGACACTACTGGATGAGGTAGAGATCTCGTCCTTGGTGAAGCCACCCGATGGTGTACAAATGTGAATGTGCTATCGTCGGCAGGCCCAACTGCTTCACGACCTTTGCTGAAATGAGGTTCTTTTGGATCCCGATGTAGACAATGAACTGCAACGGAGAACCTTTCACCCACATCTGTGAGTGGAAGAGGCATTCCCTTCCTCTGGATCTTCAAGCTCATTCTTCTGGATCTTGGTGGTGGCCATGGTGGCACTGGGCTCCACATCAATGATTTACTTCCCTTTGTCATTCCCCTTGTCGGGTTTTGACTTAGATTTGGAACATGCATCTGATTCAGAAGCCTTCAGCTCGACCACCAATGACTGCTTGTCCCGACACTCACTTGTGTTGTGAGTGGAGCTCTTATGAAACTCACACCATTTTTCTGTGTCCTTCTTTGTCTTCGTGGTGTTGTTATTTGCTTGTGGCTTCGACGGGTTGTTTCGGGTCACCCCGCCTTGGCTTTGGCCTTTTGTCTTTGGTTTGGGGGCGCATTTTCCTTGCTTCAGATTCACAGATCCAAAGTCTTGCTTCTTCTATTTAAACTTCTGCTAAATCTTGACATCGTATCGGTATGCCATGCTGAGCGAGGAGATGTCTAGGAACTCCATCTCGTCCTAGATGTACTTGTGTAGACAGTTGCGGTACTTGAGTACCAAATTCCGGTTAGAATCCTTGATACCCAACTTCGTGTAGAGGGTATGGAAAACATTTGTGAACTCCGACACATCTTGGTCCCTTCCCTGCCGTAGCGTGGTCCAATTTATGTATTTATCTTCATAGCTCCTGACAGGGTAATATTGTTCCTTGATGGTGTCTTGGAAAGAATCCTGAGTGGGTGCAGTTGAAAACAGTGAGGATTCCCTCTTGTCCTTTTGTTCATAGTAGGTTTCCCACCATTCCTTGATGTGTGGGGCGGCTTTGAGAAGTGAAAAAGTAATCTTTCCCCGATTGGAAAAGTCATGAACTGAAAAATATCCTTCCAACAGATTCAACCATTTATCTACGACGTCTACATCTATCTGGCCCTCAAATACGAGAATATTGAGGTTAACTTGTACCTTAAAAGGAGTGGAGCCTCTAGAGTGGCTTCTGGATGAAGATACGTCGCCTGTGGGTAGTCATCAAAGGATCTGGGCAAAGTTATCCATCATCGCGTTCCTCTATCACTCGAGGGCTTCCTCAAGCAATATTTTGAAAGGATCTCTTGCCCCCTCGTCTTTATTTTCTTTCGCCATGGGAGGTCATTGGGGTTTGCGAGTCTAGTCTTGCAAAGGTTCAACCAGATCGAGCCCTAACTCCTTATACCCTGACCTCGTTGGGGACATGCAAAGAAAAATAGAGAAAGAGAAGACCCCTCTGATACCATTGATAAAAAATAAAACAAGAACGCAAAAAATTACACATGTAACCATTAATATAGAAATGCAGTAGAAATAACACTTCATTTCATTAATATCAGAATACTGAAATATGCTTACAAACAAAATGGAAATAAACGAGCTTGGGCGATGGTAGCTTATCTATGAGAAGAGAAGTGGTAGATACATGCCTCTGAACTGTGTTACAATGAGGCTCAAAGGCCTATTTATTATTGAGAAACAATGGAAAACCCTAAACATAAAAAAATCCAACCCTAAGAGATGAAGCGCCAAAATTGGGGGCCCTGTTTGGGTAAATTGGTACATCAACTTCCCAGGGTCATAACTTTGGCATACGATCTCTGTTTGGCTATTATAATACCTTGTTTCGAAGATCTCAAATAAGAGGCCAAAACAAATGTACAACCTTATTTATGAAGTTTTAAGTCTCTATGTTTTCCCTAAAAACGTCTTTTAGGGTCTCAAAACGGCTCTGGAAGTTCAGGACCCGAAAAACTGCCAAAAATAGTAAATTGTGCTACAATTAAAGAAACTGAAAAACTGAAAGAGAGAGTGTTGGGGGTCCAAATGGAATAGGCGGGTGGCCACCAATATCCACCTAGATCATAAGTTTCTCTTGTCTTTGATCAGCAATTATACTTGTTACTATGTGGCTTTAATGGTTGTTCTAACGTTGTTATCTACCTGGTTATATGATGGTTATAAGCATGTTATATGACAGATTTAAGTCATGGCTCTTATCACATTTTAATTAGCAAGTGTCTAGTTAATGAATGCATGAAATAATTGGTGTTATGACAACTGTTTTGTGAAGGCATTGGTCCTTCTTGTTAAACCTCAGAGAAGTTTCAGATTCCTATGTTCAGATATGCATTCATACCCTGTAGGTTGCATGTTTACCATGTGTTTGAAGGAATGATTGTCCTGGTGGGGAGGGGTCAAGTCAAGTCCTTGTTCAATTTTTGGTTTATAATATTTGTTTCTATGTTATTAATCATTCTTGAGAGTTTCATTAAGTTCTAGGCAGAGAACTGAGTCCTAGCCCTGAAAATGTGGCTCAAAATTCAGGGTCGCTAGCACAGAACTGCTTGGAAAAGTATGCAGTTGCATGCAGGCCTTGTAGTGGGAGAAACTGGAGGGTTCCAATCAAATGGAGGGCTTGTCATGGGAGCGAATGGGGGTCCAGGTTAGTAAAAAAGAGAGTTAGCTCAGGGGTTGGACACCTGGAGGGGTTGGGTAGCTCCTATAGCACCTGAGGAAAGTCAGTAAGGTCTTAAGTTTTCGAATCCATTTCCTTAAGGTCATATAGGAGGTTGAGTCTTATCATAGGGACCCTCAGCTCATGCTTACCTCGGGAAAACTGGTGAAAGTGGGTAAATGTTGGAGGAGGAGGTTACATACGATGATTCACAACTTGTTAAAAAATGGATGCAACGATAAGCTACTCTTAGAAATTTCTCTTTGCTACCACACCACCAAAAAATTGCACACAACTTTACATTTTTTGCTCATATCACCTTTGATCAAATCTACAAGCATAAGAATGAAGAAACTAACAGGCTCTTGAAGAGTGAATTGGATCTGGATCAAGGAACATGCAAGGTCTTAGAAAACAAAGAGGGTCAAAGGACATCATTTGTTTTTGGATTTTGGGTTTGACTATCCTCAAATGACTATATTTCACACTTTTTTGTAATATTTGGGTTATAAGACTTGTTATTACTTTATGATTTTACTACGAAACTTATATTTAACAACTGAGACATTATAGAGACAACAATATTGTCAATTTTGTAGGAGGGATTTATAGTTTCAAATTTTGATTTTTTTCCAAACATAGAAGTGCTGAGGGGTTGTTTTTTATGTCAGCATGTTGATGGATATAAATGTTCATAAAATATTTTTATTCTTTGCCAGGGTCATTGTTCCATCAAAGGAATGCTCATGCATTTACTAATGTATATTTTACTATTCTATATAATGAAAGCTACAAACTTTTTTCCATGGAAAAATAATGTGCTTCTAATGTTTATTTGAGAAGTCTATGTTTATAAATATTACTTTCTCTTTTAATGTTTGATAAATATCTCATTAAAGTCTATTTAAGAAATTTATGTTTATAAGTATCACTTTCTCTTTTGATGTTAATTTGAGAAGTCTATTTCTATGTTAATATGAGATTATTTATTTGGGGTTTTTTCACTATAACCTTTTTTGGAAAGGAAAACAAGACAAGACAAGTAGAGGAAAACCCCAAAATATTGCCACTTCCAATCTATAAGGAAAATAAGACAATATTGTTTTTTGCGATGCAACATATTGCACGAGGAAAAAATGTGATATATTATGATTAATTATATTATTATTAATATAAAGTTATTTTAATATTAATATTGATTTTAATATATATATTTTTTGACAGAAACGGTTAGTTTGATATATTGATTCTTGGCAAAGATGCCTCAATTCAGGTTACAAAGAGATAGGCAGAGCTCAGATTTCTCCTTGGCCAGGAACCAATTGGCTTCCCCACTAGTGAGCCTGCAAATTTTGCATACTATATTACGAGTGATCTTCTCTATCTTTCCTAATTTACAGATACAAACAAACTGCTCCAATAAAAGACAATAAATCATTTTAACCAGACAGCTAAGGGATGGGATCCCAGCCTTCTTCACCGTCTCTTAGAAGAACTCCGAGAGGGAGGAGAACCACTTTATTGGCTTCAGCATCAACTTCTTTGTTGTTGTCTCTCTTAACATGAAGGAATTCCAGACTCTGAAAGGAATTTATCAGGGATCTAATTCTGCTCATCAATCTTGATAACCTTAAATCTGAAGGAGAAGAATTGTCCACAATGGCCTTTATAATAGACTGGGAATCCCCAAAAATAATTGCCTCTTTGATACCCAGAAAAATGAGCTTCTTGAGTCCCTGGAGAAGAGTCAGAGCTTCAGCTTGAATGCTGGTATTGAAGCCTGTTAAATTGGCAACTAGGGCCAAAATCCATGCGGGTCGGCTTATTTCTGGTTGCTGATATTTTTATTGGAACCCTCTCGTCGAGAGGTGTAGGATTGATCCAAAGATAATCCGATTCCGATAAGTATTTATGGAGATATGAATTTATTTAGATTATGGTTTTATTATCTAGCCGACCAGCTCTTACGTAGGCTCAATAAGCCCAAACATCATGACTATTCATCATTTATGTTTTAGTATAAATATAGAGGACTTGAAGTCATTTTATCACACATTCTTGATGTGATCTCCTCTCCACATCTTGGGTTTTTGGAGAAGGAGAATCACAAAAGGGAATACGTTGACCTAGTATGATGATGCCCTAATGGAGAACGCAGTCATGAACTAATATGCTTTTCTAAGCAGCCCTAATCAAAGTCAATGGATGCCTTTATATCGCTGTACATAAAGGATCATATACGTTGTTCATAAAGGATGATATACGTTGTTGTCTAAGCACAGTGCATAGAGATCAATACGCAGGCATGAAACGCAGTCTATGGTCACACTCAGACCTAGCCGCAGGACATAATGATACATATCATTACATACGCTGGAATATACGCTGGGCAGTCATACGTTGAAGCACAGTGCATAGAGATCAATACGCAGGCATGAAACACAGTCTATGGAGACACTCAGACCTGGCCGCAGGACATAATGATACATATCATTACATATGTTGGAATATACGCTGGACAGTCATATGTTGAGCAGTCATACGCTGGGCAGTCAACGCTGAGCAGTCTGGTATATACACAACGCAGTCATGGTGGTATATACGCAACACAATGATGGTTATATATACGCTGACTCATGGTGAGACCTATACGCTATGCATGGAATCATATAAGTGGAACGTAGTCACATAAATATGGACAATCAGGGCACAGTCATATTATGGACGCATATATATATACATTCGCTTCACGCTAGAGGCAGACAGTCAGGATGCAGTCATATTAGGGACGCATATATATATATATATATATATATATATATATATATATATATATATATATATATATATATATATATATATATATATATGCTTCACGCTTGACCGTCATATATATGGAACGACTCACAGTTAGGACACAGTCATATTATGGGACGCAGAGATATTATATGGAACGCAAATAAAATATATAACACGCACAACAATGACCTACTCTACATGCAATCATGACAAAATAATATACCATGCAAGGTAGCCGCAGTGATATCAAGGGTATACGCTGTGTATGGAAGTCAAGGCAACAAGGACCATCATATCCCTGATTCACACAGCTAATACGTAAAACAATGGGACTGCGTGGAGTATTGCATGGAACTATAGCCTAGCTGCTTTGTTAGGCTGTAAGCCATAACAAGCAGCTAAGGCTGACATGTATATGAACTAAAGAATGATGCACATTAATAAAGTGAAGCATGTTAAAGGGTAGCATGATAATGGGTAGTATGATGAACATGGGCAGCATCATGAGATATATGGGCAGGATGATGAATATGGACATCATGAGGTATATGGGAAGTATGATGTAGATCATGGACAGCATGATGTATGGGCAACGTATGAGATCATGAGCAACATGATGGTGCTACACGGTAAGGAGCATCAAATGGACGAGATGCAGAACGATGATAGGTGAAGGAATCACCTTAGAGAATCAGTTGAAGCAGAATGTCTTCCATTGATCTCATCGTTATATTAAATGATCTTTGCTCAGATCTAGATAAGTCAAAGTGTTGACTTATGTTGTAAATGTACTCTCTCTCTTTTCTCTGCTGAACTTTGAAGATAAAAGAAGATTTGATCAAAGGGTTTCCCCACACATTGTGGGGTTTGTCCCTGGCTCGTGCCACATCTTGTGTCCTCTTGTCTTGGCTTGTCTTCTGCGTTTTATATTTATGTTCTATCTGCAGTTTATCTTAATGCTGATGTGATTGCTAACTGTGAAAATTTAAATAAATTGCTCTAGCATAGAACATGCCAAAACTTAATAAAGCCCACTCCCCAAGCGTATCTAAATTTAGTTCTTCCCTCTGCACTTTTGACTACTCCACCTGCTCCGGAAATACCAGGATTGCCTTTTACTGCCCCGTAAAAAAATAGAGCATTTCTTGCCTTCTTGATGCAAAACTCAAATAATTCTACAACCTTAAGGCGAATTTTCCAGTGTTTTAGAGGAGAGGGATGCCTGGCTATATCAATGAAGTGGAGATCAAGAGAAGCGCCCCATTCAGCGTCTTGTTCACTAAGATCTGCCCCGTCTAGCTGATCTCCCAAACAGTCTTTTAGATGGCTTTTAATTTTTACCCAAGTAATCTTGGGATCGCTCTTCTTGTCTCTGAATATCCTTTGATTTCTTTCCAGCCATATATGCCAGCAGATTAATTTGGGAAGGGCGAGCCAGGCTTCTTTGATATGAGCATTCTGAGGAGTGCCACTCGGGTACATTAGCTTCCAGTTTGAGAACAAATCAGAGCAGCGATTAGGGGGGCGAAGTCAATGCTCCATGGGCTTAAGGCCTCTTTCCAAAGTTCAACAGCAAAATTATAGAAGAGCATCAGATGGGAGGCGTTTTCTTCGTCTTCCCCACATAGAGAGCAACGAGAGGGCCCCATATAGCCTCTTTTCTGAAGCCTATCATTAGTCAAAATTCTCTGATGACAAAGAAGCCAGCAAAACGAGTCAATTTTAGGGATCGTTGTCTGAGACCAGATCCCCTACCAGGGCTTCGGATCAGGAGGAACATGAGGATGCAGAGAGATCTGCCTATAACCCTGCGAAACAGAGTAGCGCCCAGGGGTCGAACCCCATCCCCGAGTGTCTGATTTTCTGTTGTTCATTGGAGCTTTGCCTTTTAAGAGGGATAGAAAGATAGCGTAATCTTTGGAAAGGTTCTTAGGCACCTCTAACTTTTCCCAACTCTGCCAATCGCCATTCTCCCAATGTGATATGTCCCACAAAGTTTTAAAACCAGCTATGTCCATCCAATCTTTCAACAGAACCAGGGAGCGATCATCAGCTAGGGGATCACAACCCATGATACGATCATCCCAGATTTTAATGCGCTTGCCATTTCTAGGGATCCAGTGCGCATGGAGATTAATTAAGGAGGAAGCTTTTGCGCACAGTTTGTGGATCATCGTTCCGGAGATTGTATTGGGATTGTCTAGACAACATGTTCTCTGCCCACGGAAATATTTTTTCCACAACGCTAGCTGAGCCCAACCCGGATTTGGGGCAATTATCCTCCATAACAGTTTTGCACCCAATGCGATATTTTGCTTACTAATGTTCTTGAAGTTCAGGCCACCTTCCATTCTAGGCAAGGAGATTATGTCCCAGCTTAATAGAGGAATTTTCTTCTCGTTTGCTTTGCCCCCTTTCCAAAAGAAATTCCTTATATAATCCTCCATTTTCCTCATGATGCCAATAGGAGCCATCATAACTGCAGACTGGTAAATGGGAAGGCTATTCAAGACAGCTTTTATAAGCACTGTCTTGCCAGCCAGATTGAGCCAATTGAAGCCCCAGGAGTGGATTTTGGACTTAAATTTTTCCAACAGAGGCAACCAGTCTCTGCTGAGAGCCCTTTTTTGGAAAACAGGAAGCCCCAAATACTTGAAAGATGACCATGAAGAGGAGGCTGTGAAGCCGAAATAGCTGGAGATAGCTTGGAGCGATCTGGTAGTAGAGTTCCAGCAGTAGATGTGACATTTGCCTTTATTGAGGTTGCTTCCAGAGTCTTCACAATAGGCATCCACCACATCTTTAAAGTTTTTAGCCGTGGGCAAGGAGGCTGCACCCAGCAAGAGAGAGTCATCCGCAAATAGCGCATGGTTTATGTTTTTGACACCTCTTGCGATGTTCAATCCCATTATTTCTTGATCAGTCTGCTTTTTATTCAAAAGGAAGCTGAGAACATAAGCTTGGAGGACAAAGAGCAAGGGGGAGAGAGGACACCCTTGCCTCAGCCCTCTAGAGGCTTTGAAGAAATCAGTAGCCCTCCCATTCACCAAAGGGGCAATCCAGGGCTCACTAATACATGCCTTGATCCAGTTGATAAATTTGAGGCCAAAACCAAATTTGTGCAAGACATCCAACAAAAATCTATGTCTCACCCTGTCAAAAGCGCTTTCAAGATCTAACTTGATAACCATTCCTTTCTCTTTCCGGGTCAAGCTTGAGTGAATCGCCTCTTGGACCAGGATAAAATTGTCCACAATCTGTCTTCCCTGAATAAAACCTCCCTGATTCTCAGGAATAATGTCTGGTAGGATGATTTTCAGTCTGTTTGCGATCACTTTTGTTATCAGCTTGTAGCCTATATTGCAAAGGGAGATAGGACGAAATCTGGTGAAGGAATTGGCGCCTTTTTCCTTAGGAATAAGGGCCAGGAAAGCCAAATTGGTGCTTCCCCCAATTTTCTGACAAGCTTGAGATTTCCGGACCATTCTGCATAAATCTTTTTCCACAATCTTCCAACAATTCTGCAAGAATCTGGCAGTAAATCCATCTGGTCCCGGGGCCTTATCTGGCTCCATTGCAAAGAGGGCGATTTTTATTTCATTATTAGTGACTTCTGCTTCCAAAAACTGATTCTTTCTGGTAGTAATCAAAGAGGGCACCTCATTCACTAAAGTTGATGTGTGCCCCAGCCCCTCTTTTTCACTATACAAATTTTTGAAGTGAAGGAAAGCAACGTTTTTTATACTTTGTATATCTCTATGATTGATGTTCTCTTCCTTGATTTCTGAGATGGAATTGAAACTTTTCCGGGCTTGGGCTTGCTTGTGAAAGAAGGATGAGTTCCTATCTCCTACCTTGAGCCAAAGCCTACGAGATTTAATCCTCCAATACTCTTCCTCGGCCAAGCTTGCCTTGAGAAATTTTTGCTGAAGTTCAGCCTCCTTGTCTAGAGTTTCTTTTGTGATCTCTTCATTTTCCGATTTCAGATGATGAATCTCGAGACATTCTTGGATCTTTTTCCTTTCCACTACTGGGTTAGGAAGGGATTTTACCCAAGTTTTCATTGCAGCTTTCACTCTCCTGAGTTTTTCCTCCCAAACAAAGAAGGCAGAGCCGTTGACTGGTTGCTTCCAAGTATCTTTTACTAATTGCATAAAGGATTGTTCCTTAACCCAAAGGGGACTGAATTTAAAAGGGATAGGACCTTGATCCATATGGGCCAGAAGATCAAGTTTGATGGGTCTGTGATCGGAGACACTACAAGGGAGAATATGCATTCTAGACTCTAAACCAAGAAGAAGAAAAGTACTTTGAACAAGAAATCTATCTAACCTTGCAGCGATGTGTCCCAGATCGAGTCTTTTATTGGACCAAGTGTACTTGCCTGACGAAGGTTTCATGTCGATCATGTCCCAATCCTGAAGCAGGTCCTCAACCCATTCTCACGCTGGATCCCTTACAATGCTTCCTCCACGCTTTTCAGCCAAAGATAAGGTGAGATTTAGGTCCCCTGCAATGATGATGTTCACTAAATCTTCAGAATCTGCCAAACTTCTAATGGAATCCCAACAGATCTTTTTCTCTCCTACGCTGACTAGAGCATACACGTTGAAGAGACAGAGGGTCTCATCTGAATCAATGTGTTGCAGCTTAGAGAACAGCCAATGGGTGTTGGCGACCTCTTTGATCTTTGAGAATTTGTTTGCGTTCCAAAGGGTGCCCCGGCCTCCTGAGGCTCCACGAGTTGAAACAGCTTGCCCTTCACTTATCTTCCACAATTTTTTGCCGATATGGAGGAAGGCCTTGTCCTCCATTTTAGTCTCCTGGATGAGGAGTATATCAGGAGATTCAGATCTTATCAGGCTTTTGATGGCTTCTTCTTTTATTCTGCTCCCCATACCCCTATAATTCCAGGAGACAATATTCATCACTTGCTTTTTGAATGGAGAGCTCCTTTAGAGCTTTGGGATTGATTTATGGTCGTCTTCGGAGTTTTTGCCAAGAGTTTCTCGAGGGTTGGTTGGTTTCCTCGAAGTTTGTCTTTATAAGTCTTTTGTTCTCTTTTTTCACAGGAAGATTTTCGGCCTCTCAATGATCTTCTAGCCGAGGTTTGTGAATCCCCTATTTCACCTTCTTCTTCTGAGTCCTCCGAACCTTGTACTTCCTTAGCCTCTTCTATGGGTATCTCTTTCAGTCTGTCTGCATTACTTTCGACTTGCTTTGGTCCCGAGGGGGGCTCTTTGTGGGGCAATCCTTCTTTCTGCATCTCTATTTCTTGGGTGTCTTCTGTTGCTGAGCTTAACAATGTATATTTGTTTCCTTGTTCTTCCATGAGAGGTGTTTGAATCCCAGAGCCTGCCTGGGGGACTTTGCCATTTATATTACCAGTTCTAGGGGCTTTGTGAGCGGTTTTGGTCCTTTTGACCTGAGTCCATCCTTCCTCCTTGCCTTTCTCCACTTCACTATTCTTTGGACAACCTCTAGCAAAATGGCCATAGACATGGCATTTCCTGCACTTGAACGGAAGCTGCTCATAGTCCAGCTTTTGAACATGCGTCCAACTTCCAACCCTAATCTTTATTGCCTCGGGCAAACCGACCTCAAGATCAACTTCAACACAGATTCTAGCACAGTCGTATTGGTCTTTACTGTTTGCTCGATCAATGAATTTGCCCAAGGTGTTTCCGATGTGCTTAAGAGACTCCCAATTCCAACAATGCACTGGCAGGTTGGGCAACCTAACCCACACAGGGACGGCTGTGGGGATGTCAACTGCTGGGTCAAAATCGGGCGTCCACTTATTGAGATACAGCCCCTGGGGGCCCATGAAATAGGGACCGTTGCAGAATATCAGATCCTTATCATCCTTTTCAGAGAATTCAAATAGAAAGAATCCCTTCCCTAGAAAATACGAAGTGACTCTGCTTTTAATCAGCGGTGCTCAGTTCCTTGCGACCCAGGTCTCTGTGGTTTTAGGGGAGGGCCAGAGTCCAGTGAACTGTCCAACCAAAGCACACCCAGCCAAAGAAAGGGCGACCTGTATCGGACCCTCGGGAGGGAGCTCAATCTCAGGGATGTCATCCAAATGCTTCACAAACTTCGCAGCCTCGGTTGCTTTCTTCTTTGGGAGAGAATCCAACAGTTTAAGAAAAGCCTCAGCATCAGAGAGGGGAGGCGGCGGTGGCTCCATTGAAGCGACGCCTTAGCTCAATCGAAGCGAGTGCACACAAATCCCAGTGTACATAATCCTTCAAGCCAACCCAGAAAAGGTACCCCTGTAAGGCTAGATCAGAGGGCTAAAGCGTCGCGCAGAATGGGAGCGCCACGCAGGATGGGAGCGTCGCGCAGGATGGGGGCACCGCGCAGGATCAAAGTGCTGCGCAGGAAACCCTCCGAAGCGGCCACAGGGCCGAGGCAACGACCATAATCGCAGAGGATCAGTTGCAGAGCAAAAATATTGATTTTAATATTATTTTACATTTTATAATGATTAAAATTTATATAAATTTCATAATTTATTTTTAAATTAATTATTTTTTTTAATAAGATAACAAATTCTCATAATAAATTAAATAAACATCTAAATTTATTTGAAAAAAATATATTATTATTTATTCATTTATTTTAAAATATAAACATAAAAATTACCATTAATATTAAAATTAAAATACTAATACAAATATTAAAATTTAAATTTAAATTACTATAAATATAAATATAAATATTAAAATAAATAAATAAATAATTGTTTAATATAGTTAATTAATTAATAGTATACTTATTTGTTTAATTAAATATAGTTAATTTATTAATTAAATATAATTAATTAATTCTAGTTTTATGTTAATTGATCATTTTAAAATAATAATAATAATTTTGATAAAATTTAGTATGGATCACAAAAGTCTAAAATCAAGAATAATAATAATAATAATAATAATTATTCTCGTTGTAATTATTATTATCATTGATTTATATTAATAAAAATATAATTATTATGATATATATATATATATATATATATATATCATTGTTAATATGAATTATTTTAAAATAATTAATTACTTAATTAAAATAATTTATTAATTTTTTTATATAGTTATGTTGTAGCGGCTACAACCAACCTCTAAAATTTTGCCTTAGCTTCGTTTTGGAGCCTCCCTACCAACATTTCACAACAATATGTCTTGTCCTGTCAAGTACACAAGCTTCAGTGATTTTCTTGTAGAATGACAGCCTGTCCATCAAATTTTGTTGCATCCCCTTCACAGACTGTTTCACCGGACTTGGCCCAACTGCAGGCTGAGCAGCTCCCTCAAGAAATTGCGCAATTTTGGAGGGCAACCAACCTTCCCTCCAGAAATTGCGCAATTCTATCTGGCAGCCTGCTGGGCTCCAGAATTGCACAATTCTACCTGTCACTGTTCATTGAGAAAATTGCGCAATTCCTCCCAGCAGGGCTGCTCAGCCCAAAAATTGCGCAATTATGGGCAGTAGTAAGCTGCTCAGCCCAAAAATTGCGCAATTATGGGTAGCAGTCAGCTTCTCAGCCCAGAAATTACGTAATCCCTCTGGGACAACCAGCCTAGCAACTAGCAGAAATTACGTAAATCCACCCAGGGCAACTGCTCATCCCAGAAATTGCGCAATCCTAGGAGACAATCACCTATTCCTCTAAAAAATTGTGTAATCCCTCTGGGACAACCATCTCTTCTCAGCCCATAAACTGCGCATATTTTCATCCCAGGCCCGCAGACTGATGCATATGCCTTCACGTTGACCGGTTCCCTCTGGGACCGAGTAAAACTGATTTGCATGCATGGATTGTTTCTCCTAAGGCAGCGTGCAAAGACATCCCTTGATTCAAGGGTCTATCTTTAGCAGCTGGGGGTTACATGCAAGGATCATTTCAAAAACCTTCCACCAAGTGTCGCTCTTCCTAGATTTCTGGCATGCGTGTCACATCTTCGATTTTATCAAAACCCATGAATCGGACGGCGCAGAGATATTTCCTCGCATCGATCTCATAGCTCTGACATCCCGCATTGCATCTAGGAGTCGTTGGCACATTCAACTCAATTGTCTTGGGGTAAGCTCGCTATTCATGACTTGCACTATGTTTCTGTCGCTTTTTGTGTTTTGCTTTGTGTGAGTGTTGTCTGCTTGATTTCAGTGAGCGCTTGTTGTCGTTTACATGCATACTAGCTTGTACTAGCACTGTTTCAGTTTTCGTTAACATCTCACTGTTGTCGCATGGATGAAATTGTTTTTGCTCGGACGATCGCCATTGCAGTGACTCGCTTCACACACTTGCATGTTTTCTTGTTTCTTGAATCCTGCATTTGTTTGCATGAATGATCATTCACTATTGTTTGCACTCATCTCATCATGCATTCATACTTCTCATGTTTTCAGTCGCCTGTCGACTGAACTAGGTTGCCTTGGCCCGGACCGTGCCTTACTCGGCTAGCACTGCGCATTTCTGAAAGCGAAGGCTCTGCCTTCCCTCCAGAAATTGCGCAGGTCTAGCCAGGCACTGACCTCTAGGCTTGCATTGCGCAATTCTTGGAGGCAGTGTCTTGTTGGCCCCAGAAACTACGCAATGGAGTTTGTTGGTTGCATGTCACTACTGACTAAAATTGCGCATTGCGCAGTTTCAGTCCTTAGCAGGCTAGGTTGAACTGTACATTGTGTAGTTCCAACAGTCAGTCAGCCTCCTGACAGCCCGGACTGTGCCTTGCGCAGTTTTGGCAGTCAGTCTCTCGACCTCCCGACGGAAATTGCGCGACCTTCATGATTAGTCACATAGGTATGTTGCAAGTAAATTCTCAAGTTCGTTTTGGTTTTCGACTGACAGATTTCTTTCCATGAGTGTTGCCATGTCTCCAGGTATCGTAGGTGTTCATATGCCTCTGAGAAACACAAGTACAATGGTTTCCGGGAGAGCAGAGTCCAAGACACCGTTCAGAGCACACTTGGGGATGCAGTCGATCAAGTGTCTATGAACTTGCCTACCCACGAAGACATCAAGTTGTTCGTAGACAAGGACATCAAGATATGACGGCAACAACATCACAACAAGAAACACCATGAACAACAACTGAAGGCGACATACCAGATGAAACGAACATAAGAGGAAGGTTGTTGACAACACAAAGGTGGAACAAAGTTGCAAGCTCAAGCATATCTCCTTGTGATGAAAGCAACTTCGGAGACTCAGGCTATGAAGTGACGATGCAACATGGAGATTGCGCGAAGGCAGATAATGGAACAAAGAAGGAGTTGCATGTGCTGAAGCAGCAACTCAAGGAAGAACAAGAGCTGCATAGACGAGAGAATGAGTTGTAGCAGGAACAGGTACAACAGGGGGCGCAACATGCACTCACAGATGAAACTGTGCCCGTACAAGTTATAGATCCATCTCAGCAGCTGGCACGAAGCAGACAAGGTGAGCAGTGTTGTTGATCACATGCAAGGGAATGCAGCAGCATGCATGCAATCCCACCCATTCAACACACTCACTAAGGCAAAGACACGAAACAAGTCTGACTAGAGCTGAACATGCAGTTGACAGTTGATGTGCATGACCACCAGCACACACTGGAAGATCAACACGGACACTATGAATCAGTGTGTTGTCGGTTCGGCCTCACCCAAGAAGACCATGCGCATGCTAGCAGACGAGTTGGATGGAGGAACCTAATGCACCCGGATGCAACAGAGGCAAGAGTTCGCTTCAGCAAGATCTCACCATGGAGCGCATACACACTATCACAGACGGCCAAGCTTGGCATCAGCTCACCACCTTCACCATCATAAGCATGTCAACGAGTTGGTCTCACCACAACAGACCGAGTGTCAATGATGTCTTGCATGGCATGCTCAAGCCATTTTTTCTCACATGGGCACATGTGCATTGTAATGTGACGTCTTATCAAGTGGAAGTTCAAGTGTTGATAGTTGAATGTAACAATCATAGAGTAGTTGAAGAGTCATGAGGATAGATGAACGGTCACAAAGGGGAATGTCAAGGGTCACCCAACCTTTGCTATAAATAGAACCTCATAATCATTGTATAGGCTTTTGGTCAACCAAGCTTCTGATAGGACTATCTTAGAGAAAGCTTGGACAATATTGTAATGAGCCTTGGCTTCTGCACTGCGCAGAGCTAGTACATCTCTTTGGAGGAGCAGGTGGTTGTGGATGTAACGTTCCGCTGTTGGAACTAGTGGTTGGACATGGATGTATTGTATGACTGGAACTTACACTTCTTAATATAACAAGAGCCAACATGTTTCATGCATATGTTGTATTGTATTTCAGCTATCTGTTTTCTCTAAATGATATATGTATATGTTTTCTTGCGCATGCATGTATAGCTGTTTATGTGTATGCATTTATGAATCTTTCTGAAGCATGCTCTTGGTTTAACCATCACTTTGGATTGCTAGCTAACTTGCCTTCCATGTTATGACACATCCTTGCTCGTGTGTTCCCTTCTTAACTCCGTGTTATCATAGGTTTCCAAGGGGAGCACCCATCTCAACCCCCGTGTGTTTGAACCTCTCATGCACCTTCCTTGACTTACTGCAACTGTCACACCCTTGCTACCAACAAAGACATCTTACTTTCCTCTGTGCGAAATCGTGGTCAAGGCATTACCGTACGACCCACTGACATGTTGGTGGGTCCAGCACCGTCAACATTTTGGCGCTAGAAGGAGGTCCATATGACAAGCTGAGTACTCACATTTGTTTTGAATCTCTACATATCTATCATGACTAACTACAAAGTTTCTCTTCCGGAGTGTATGTATTATGGAAATGCCTTCATTATCTTGGAAAAGCTCTTGGATAACTTGTCACGTAAAATGTATGATGGTGGAGGTCATGTAGCCTTGTTTTGGCATGCGGTCGGCATTGTAGGCTCATGCGAAAGACATGGAATCTTTGAAGAATACATGACCTGCGCATTGTTCGTCTACATGCTTCGAGGGCACCCAATGCACTGGTGTGCTACGCTACCCGAAAAATATATTCATTCTCTTGCTCATCTAGTCGCAGAGATAGACCGTGATTTCAATCACTTTAACCATAAAGCACTCGATCAAGAAATTTTGAAATTATGAAAAGCACCCGATGGATCCATTGATCAGTTTTACACACGCTTTTGAAATCTTGCATACCGATTTCCCGAAGATGAAATTGATTGGGAATTTATTTATGGAAGATTTGAGTATCTTCTTTGGATATCCAAACCCCGCTTAACACACTTCGGTGATGGAGCTGCGCAATCATAGGCAGGAACAGTTGTTGTCACAAGTGACTATCTGCCTTCACCTCATCAAACAACTCCACCATCGCGGAGTGATGTGGGAGATCATGCACACACATCTGTTGATCTGTCACATCCTCCCACCCCACCTGCTCTTGATATCTGCACAGATTTGGCTTGTAAGCCTGTTAGTTTTCACATGGATTCGTTCCCTCAACCTCCGTCCCCGCATTCTGTTGATCCTCTGGATTGTACTGTCTTGTGTTTTCCCATTCCGGACTCCTCACTTGTTGTGAACGAGGATCAAGTTGTCGACGAAGTTGGTGTTATGCAGCGAACCTGCACCATCATTCATGATGAGTGTGTGCAGGAATCTAAAGAAGAACCCACGGTGAAGGATGACTCCCTTCTAGCTGCGCCTCATCTGATTTATCTTGACATCCCTTGTGATTCTGCCATTGTTGATTTCCCCTGTGAAAACCCATTTCCGGATGTTTCTACTTCCGATCATTCACAGGACACGTCGGATGTCCGTCTATCATCATAGTGCAGAGAGGACACATCTTCCTCTAAAAATACGTCCAATCTGTTATCTTTCATTTTTGAAAACACAGAGGGAACATCTTTGATTCTCATCTACCCCTCTGCCCGATTCATCAAATCACGAGGATGCCGACAAACATCCTGAATTTTCTGATCTTGGTTGTCGTGATCTCTCTACTTCTTCATCTGATAACAATGTTGATTCAATCATTGTTAATCTGTCTAAGACACTGGTCTACGATGATCTATATGTTAACAAAGTCGAAACCCCGCAGATTGTCGAGGCACTTCAGCCCAAGATGATGGTTATGTCAGGCCCTCGCTATCCTGAGGTTGGTTTCACTTCTCATCAGAAAATTGTCGAAACACTTAAGGCTCCTCATCACTCTCTGCTTTGTGTTGAAGATCAACCAAACACCCAAATTTCACTTCCTCCACTCGAACTACACGATCCCTTCGCTCATGCATTGGAGGAATCTTACACAACAAGCACACATGCACAACGTAAGTGGTCTACCTTTCTCATGTTTGCTTGCATGTCACAGTCAAGGGAATGCATACACTCGACATCTGCACACAATGTAGCACAACACCATGGCAGCTCCACAGAGTCCCTGTGATGCGCTTTCACTCATCTTTGTTCTGTGGTCACTTGTAAGCTCGGAGTGTGTCCATCTTCATCATTATATCTTTCATGATTTTTGGTTTGTGCAATGCGATGTTCGCAAACCGTGCCTTCACCAACATGGGTCAACCAATGTGCCGGTGCCTGCATTGAAAGTATCACTTCACATGAGATGACCCACGCAACGTTAGCTTAGAAGTAGGAGTAGTGCTTGCTTTTGGGATGTTTGATTGCATGCATGTTTGCTTTTTTCTTTGTGTGTTTGTTTGTTTGCTTACTCGCTTTGCTTCCGCATTTGCTTCTGCTTCTTGCTTTTCTTTTTGGTTTGTTTTCTTGTTATTATCCATAGGTTAGTTTTACATGGACCATGTGCAACCCTTGAAACAAGCTGGGTAAAGTATGAGAGGAATTTTACAACTATCAACATTTGGTTATATGTTGTCTGCTCTCTTATGTAAGAACTTGATGTCTTCAGTCCATGATACATCAATGAAAAATACATACTGTTCGAAGTGAACCTTGGTGAAAACACAACACTTGTGCGCTAACTACTATCATCTACTCTAGTTGGTTGTTTTTGGGTTAATCCTTGTTAGCTCAGTCAAGTAGAGTAAGGTGCGGGGGAAAAACTTAACAAACATGTCATAGGTATACATAAACTACTTCTCTGAAGGAACAACCTCTTATGCTCTCAATAAGTCGGGATCCCTCTTCCACCTCTGAAATGAATAAGTGTTATGCACAGTTATGAAGATGAAAAATGAAAAAAATGAAAAAGTGAAAAAAGAAAAAAAAATAAAATGAAAATGAATAAGGTGAAGGAAGAGAAAGGCTTCCTGCATAGAGAGGTGATGTATGTAACTCTGTTGGGGTACTGACTAGGCTCGCTGGCAGTAGAGCGATGTTTGTGTTGCTGCGTGACTCCGCCGGGGTACTATTCAGGCCTGCTGGCAGTGGAGCAACACCATATATGAAACTAAGGATATGACGACTATACTTCTTGTGCACCAATATACCCTTTAACCCCAATTGAAACAATTGTGTTGACTTGGCTTGGAATGTGTGTCAATCGACCAAGAGCTTGACAGATGTTACATCTTACAATCAAGCAAGTGTGGAAACCAAGACGAACTGAGAACTGAACAATACTTCCAAAGGTGTTATAATTGATTTTCACGAACAAGGTCCATTCAGGGAGCTGAAGTTCTACAATTGTGTCACTAAGTGTTGTAGAGGATACAACCACCCTCCAAAAATTTGCCTTAGCTTCGTTTTGGAGCCTCCCTACCAACCTTTCACAACAACATGTCTTGTCTTGTCAAGTACACAAGCTTAAGTGATTTTCTTGCAGAATGACAGTCTTTCCGTCAAAACTTGTTGCATCCCCTTCACAGGCTATTTAACCAGACTTGGTCCCAATGCAGGCTGAGCAGCTCTCTCAAGAAATTGCGCAATTTTGGAGGGACACCAGCCTTCCCTCTAGAAATTGCGCAATTCTGTCTAGCAGCCTGCTGGGCTCGAGAATTGTGTAATTCTGCCTGTCACTATTCACTGAGAAAATTGTGCAATTCCTCCTAGCAGGGCTGCTCAACCCATAAATTGCGCAATTATGGGAAATAGTCAGCAGCTCAGCCCATAAATTGCGCAATTCTAGGTAGTAGTCAGTTGCTCACCCCAGAAATTGCACAATCCCTCTGGGACAACCATCCTAGCAGCTAACATAAATTGCGCAAATCCACCTAAAATTTGCATAATCTTGGGAGACAGTCACCTATTCCTCTCATAAATTAGGAAATCTCTCTGGGATAGCCATCTCTGCTCAACCCAGAAACTGCACAAATTTTTATCCCAAGCCCGCAGATCGATGCATGTGCCTTCAGGTTGACCAGTTCCCTCCGGGACTGAGTAAAACTGATTTGCATGCATGGACTATTTCTCCCAAGGCATCATGCAAAGGCATCCCTTGATTTAGGGGCCTATCTTTAGTAGTTGGAGGTTACATGCAAGGATCATTTCAGAAACCTCTCACCAAATGTCGCTCTTCCTAGATTTGTGGCATGCGCGTCACATCTTCGATTTTATCAAAACTCATGAACCAGACGCTGCAGAGCTCTTTCTTCGCATTGACCTCGTAGCTCTGACATCCCACATTCCATCTAGGAGTCATTGGCACATTCAGCTCAGTTTTCTTGGGGTAAGCACGCTGTTCATGACTTGCGCTATGATTTTGTCTCTTTTTGTGTTTCGCTTTGTGTGAGTCCTGTCTGTTTAATTTCAATGAGCACTTGTTGTTGTTTACATGCACACTAGCTTGTACTAGCATCATTTCAATTTTCGTTAACATCTCACTGTTGTTGCATGGATGAAACTGTTTTTGCACGGACCGTCGTCATTGTGGCGACTCGTTTCACACACTTACATGATTTCTCGTTTCCTGAATCCTGCACTTGTTGTTTGCATGAATGATCATTCACTCTTGTTTGCACTCATCTCGTCATGCATTCACACGTCTCACGTTTTCATTTGCCCGTCAGCCGAACTGGGCTGTCTTGGCTCGGATTGTGCCTTGTTCGGCTAGAACTGCGTATTTTCGGAAGCGAAGGCTCTGCCTTCCCTCTAGAAATTGTGCAAGTCTAGCCAGGCACTGACGTCCAGGCTTGTACTACACAATTCTTGGAGGCAGTGTCCCGTTGGCCCCAGAAACTACACAATGAAGTTTGCTGGTTGCATGTCACCACTGACTGAAATTGCGGATTGCACAATTTCAGTCCTCAGTAGGCCAGGCTGGACTGTGCATTGTGCAGTTCCAGCAGTTAGTCAGCCTCCTGACAACCCAGACTATGCCTTGCGCAGTTTTGGCATTCAGTCTCCCGACCTCCCGGTGGAAATTGCGCGACCTTCATGATCAGTCACACAGGTATGTTGCAAGTCAATTCTCAAGTTCGTTTTGGTTTTCCACTGACATATTTCTTTCCATGAGTGTTTCCATGTCTCCAGGTATCATAGGTGTTCATCTGCCTCTCAGTAGCATAGGTACAATGGTTTCCAAGAGAGCAGAGTCGAAGACACCGTTCAGAGCACACTTGGGGATGTAGTCGATCAAGTGTTTATGAACTTTCCTACCCATGAAAACATCAAGTTGTTCGTAGACAAGGACATCAAGATATGACGAGAACAATATCATAGGAAGAAACACCATGAACAACAGCTGAAGACAACATACTGATCCAACGAACGCAAGAGGAAGGTTGTTGACAACACAGAGGTGAAACAAAGTTGCAAGCTCAAGCATATCCACTTGTGATGAAAGCAACTTCAGAGACTCAGGTTATGAGTTGACGACGCGAGATGGAGATCATACGAAGGAAGAGAACATAACATAGAAGGAGTTGCATGTGCTGAAGCAACAACTCAAGGAAGAAAATGAGTTGCATAGACAAGAGAATGAGTTGCAACAGGAATAGGTACAACAGGGTGTTTTGGAGAATTTGGTATCTACGGATAAATACTAATTCCCTAGATAAGTAGCTGTATCTAGAACAATAGTTTAAAGTGTTTTAGACTTTTCCTATAAGCAATAGATAAGATTAGAAGATAAGAAAACCTACTTGTAGTTCCATTTTCCTCTCGTCTCCCTTGTATCAATCCTGTCACTCCTTCCCATACTTAATACGCTTGAGAAGTACCGTGTAAACAAAACAAAAAACAAAGAACTGATCAAAGCATACAATCTATTGAATATAAGTGAAAGGAATCAAATACAATTCACACATATAAGCATTATGAAACAATACAAACATATGGGAAAAAGGTTCAAACACTAGATAGAAGAAGGAATTACAACCATTGGTGTTTGATTCAAAGCCATTCCTCCAGCATGGATCCCATCCACATCACATCAAAAGCATGACAAACTTGTAGCATTACAATACTTGCTTCAAAGCCAAATCTCATAGCAGCATTATCTCCTTACAATTCAACATAATCCAACTTCTGATCACTTAGATGAGTGGTAAATTTATAGGAAGATGAAGGAGGTTTTGTCATAAATGGTGGCATTGAATGGCCTTCCATACTTAGAGTTAGTTCCATGGAGGAAGGGATGAGAGAATAAGATGCACCTTAACTCATTCCTCATCCATTTTCGAGCTCATAGGAGTTGAAAAGTGAGGGAACTTTCTAGATGACTCCAAAAGATAAGAATATTCCCCAAACCCTATGTGAATTTCACTCATTCTCGCCCAATGCAGGTGAAAGGAAGCCTAAGTGCTCTGCAGAGCACCCTGGAAGTGGACTCAACTGCTCTGCAGCGCACCTTTACAAGGGCTTACATGCACTGGTCCCTTTAGAGGCTATTTCTAGATGTCTTCAAGTCATGAAACTATCTAGGAAGGAGGCATTCAAATGGGTGTCTTGTTTAGGGCATGAAGCAACTGAAATTAGGGTTTGATGAGCCCTAAAACACTGATCTGGATGTTGGGATTTGATGTGCCCAAATGGATATGTAACACAGGGGGCACAACATGCACTCACGGATGAAATTGCACCCATACAAGTTATAGATCCATCCCAACAGCTGACATAGAGCAGACAAGGTGAGCAGTGTTGTTGATCGCATGCAAGGGAATGCAGCAACATGCATGTCATTGTGCACACACATGCGATCCCACCCATTTAACACGCTCACCGAGGCAAAGACAACAAGCAAGTCCGACTGGAGTTGAACATGCAGTTGACAGTTGATGCACCTGACCACCAGCACACACTAGAATATTAGTAGGGACAGTATGCATCAATGTGTTGCTAGTTTGGGTGCACCCAAGAAGACCATGTGCATGCTAGCAGATGAGTTGGATGGAGGAACCATTCCAATGCGCCCGGATGCAACAGAGGCAAGAGTTCGCTTCAACAAGATGTCACTATGGAGTGCATACACACCATCATGGATGACTAAGCTTGGCAACAACTCACCACCTTCACCATCACAAGCATGTCAAAGAGTTGGTCTCACCACAATGGACCAAGTGTCAGTGATGTCTTGCATGGCTTGCTCAAGCCATTTTGTCTCACATGGGCACATGTGCATTGTAATGTAACGTCTTGTCAAGTGGAAGTTCAAGTATCGATAGTTGAATGTAACAATCATAGAGTAGTTGAAGAGTCATGAGGATAGATGAACGGTCACAAAGGGGAATGCCAAGGGTCACCCCACCCTTTGCTATAAATAGAACGTCATAACTCATTGTATAGACTTTTGGTCAGCCAAGCTTCCGATAGGACTATCTTAGAGAAAGCTTGGACAATATTGTAACGAGCCTTGACTTATCCACTGCGCAAAGCTAGTACATCTCTTTGGAGGAGCAGGCGGTTGTGGCTGTAACGTTCCACTGTCTCCTCCATTTGGGACATAGGGCCTTCTTCTGCCTGAATATCTCCTGAAGATGGTGGAGATATTCAGGCAGAAGAAGGTCATATGTCCCAGATGTAAATCTTGGGAATATTGCAGGTTTAGGTATATGAATAACAAGGGCTGGGCTAAGAAGATGCAGCCCAATATATGTGTCACAGGTGTCAAAAACACTTCACTCTCGGTAGAAAGCTCTATAACACTTCTTTACACTCGCCTTCATCAGTTCCTGTGCCATTGCTTAAAAAGCCAGCATGTCCACACAACTGCATCATCTCTTCTCCTCCTAATTGGATGAGTTCATGTGATCCAAAGGTAAATGGTTGCAGTACAATATTGCAAGCACACGCCTCTTCAGATATTTGTTGTTGCATAGTTATGGGAGGAGCCTGCCAGAGAGCGCATAGACAAGTTTGTTGCGAAATGGAGGCTGGTTTAACTAGGTTGCAATCCTATGGAACACATGCAACAATATTATGAAAGAAAGTACATGTTCTGAAACGCAGGGGAAGTGGGCACAACTTGATGAAAGATTGTCAGGACAGTGGGCACAACGGCATCCTAATCATGACAGTCGTCCAGCTGCTGAGGTCGTTCCAGGTTTCACAATATATGATCTGCAAAATTCTCAACAACCTGATGCCATGGCACCCGGAAACAAAGGGATTACAGTTACACGCTTGGCCGGCAGAGCAAGAAAGAGTGGAGGGCGAAAGATTGTAGAGTATCTGATAGATGGTAGCTGGTAGGCATTTGCTAGCCTGGCCGGCAGGAGCCAGAGTGGAGAATTTTGGCCTTTCATTTGCTACCTTGGCCGACAGAGCAAGAGTGGAGAGCAGAAGATCTGAGAGATGGTGGGCTTCTTATTTTTAGCTGGAGCTTGGCGGAGAAGGAGAGAGCAGAAGATTGGAGAGATGGTGGGCTTATTTTTCGCTGGAGCTTGGCGGAGAAGGAGATTGGTAGAACAAATTAGATAATAGAGCCTGACAGATTTTGGAATTTGTTGGGTTTAGACAGAAGAGCAGGACAGATTTTGTTGTTTGTTGCATTTTGATACTCTGTGTTTTCTTTTTTTCCTGGAGCATGGCCATGCTTAATTTCTGTCTGCATTTTCTTTTACTTTTTATCTATTTTGTTTCTGTTTATTTTCTTTTCCTGGTTGGTCTAGATTTGGGTTTGTTTGCTGTTTTTTTGGTTCTGGTGGTTGGTGTAGATTTGGGTTTGTTTGCTGTTCTTTTGCTTCTGGTTTGAGAGGTTGGTACTTGTTTGCTGGGTCAAAGAGCTAGGGCGATGTTGCAATGAGCAAAAGAGGGAGGGCGATGTTGCAATGAGCATAAGACGGGATGATTGATTTAATTGTGAAGACTGAGAAGGTAGGTACTGTTTTATTTATTTGGTATTTAAATTTTTGATGGTAGTATTACATTATCAGATGACATAATTGTATTTCAATATCTCATGGATAGATTAGTGTTTTTACTAGAAGTTTTATCATATTTTTTTTCTTTTCTTTGGATTAACTTGTGCCGGTGTAGTTGAAGAACTATATGACCAATAAATAGTCCTGGAAGACACGGCTGCGGTGTATTTTTTAGATTACAGGTGAGATTAACGTTAACTTTTTGGTTTCTCTCCTATCTCATAAGATTAGGGATTAGATACATATGCACTATGGTTTTAGTTAAAAACTTCCTATTCCCAATTGCATTTGCATTTGATGAGTTTGGTTCTTTTATGTTTCTGGTTTTTGGTTGGGAAAGACTTTATAATCTTTGATGAGTTTAGTTGTTCTGTCTTTAGTTTTTTTGGTACTGTTTATGTCCTAATAGGTTTTAATTTTTGAGTATTGTTATCAAAGTTCAATAAATTGAGAGTGATTTAGTGTTAGCATAAAACCCTTGAATGTTCAAATCTAAATAAGGTTTCAAATCTAAATAAGGTTTCAAGTTTCCAGAAATTTCTTCTTAGAAATTGTTTTTAGAAGTTTATAATCTGTGATGTGTTTGGTTCTTCAATTTCTTTGGGTTTTATTTCATAATCTGTGATGTGTTTAGTTCTTTAAATTCTTTGGGTTTTATTTTTTTGGTATTGTTTATTAGGTTTTATTTTTTGAATATTGTTTATGAAATTTCAACATATTTGTGCTGATTTAGCATTAGCATAAAACCCTCTAATAACCAAGTCTAAAAAAGATTTTGGGGTTTCCAGAGTCTTCTTCTTAGAAACCTTTTCTAGAAGTTCAATATGTAGAGGCTAGTAGTACAAATAATTCTGCATTCCCTTGATCAGAACCATAGCAGCCTCTTTACATATTCTTGAATTAACTAGACATATAACTAAGGGTATGTTAAGATTTGAATTACGCTGCTATCATGTACACTTAAGAAAATTAAGCTACCAGCATATTACTCCTAAATGCGTCATTATTACCCTGTATGAGTTCATCATTATATAGATAAATAAGCAACTTGTAAACTAGCAAATATTCTTCTAGATAGATGCTACATGAGATAATAGAACTACTACGTGGTGAGTGATCAGAGTGTAATACCGGTTTTCATGGAACATAAGTGAGTTCTTAGCCCTATACGCAGCTTGCTCTTAGTATGCTTAAGCTTGTTCTGAATTGAGCTCTAGTGTTCACACTATTATATGGTTTAGTAATTGAGATTAGCCTAGAATTACACCTTACCCTGATACCAATCTCTAGACTGAATAGAATGACCTGTACTCGGATTAAAGAGTTAGCCAAGGTGTGATTCAGGTCAACAAGACTGAATAGAATGACCTGTAAATAACCCCCGGTAATCAATAGTACTATGTATAATAGCTGACATGAAAACTACGCTTTAATTACATGCATATCATAGCCAATTAATGCAATACCAAGGGCATAGACTAGATTACAATATATTGGTATCTACTGAATACAGTGTAAACCATGGCGCTAGTGGCAGGGTAATATGGAGTACAGTCAATTGCTCTAGTCATTCTGGTTGGTTGGATGCCAATGGTGAGAAGATTTTAATTGACACGATCACCTATTGTGCATCCAATAATTAGGGATGGAGGGCTGACATATTGCTATTAACCAGAACAGACCCAATTCAGCATGTCTTGCAGCGTAGAATACACAGTTTATTGATGCGTGTGTCTATAATTTTCTGGAAGAAAGGTTTGATGACTTTATTAGCAGGCTTTTTATTTGATGACTCACACGATTAATCATAATCAAGTGTCTAGACTTTTTGGGCTGCTGTATGGCACACAATTCTCGTGACATGTCTAGATTTTTCACAAAGAAAGGGTGTCAGGATTGCTCTATGAATAGCTTGTTGTGAGGACGAACAGTAAACTTTATCTATAACTTATATCTGGGGTACTTGGGGTTTCTATGTATACGTATATGGTATTGTTTGTTTTCTTAATCAGTGTAATCGGTTGTGTATCTTCCCTCTGATTTAAAATTGGTCACTTAGTGATCAGTCTGCGCTACTCAATGTTTTGATTTGATAATTGGTTGGTCACTTTATTATCAGTCTCTAGCACTCAGTATTCTGATTTGATAATCGGTCATTTGCATGGTTTGTTACCATGTCCAAATAAGGTGTCTGTGCCGCGGTAGATATACCAATGCGTAGTTCTGATTCACAGTCTAGCTCCCATGAACAACCATTTGGATCCACTCGAGTTTAATTAGGGTAAAGTTTTTTCCCATTTGAAAACCATTGCAATTTACGGAGACTGAATTGCCATCTTCTTTCCAATCGAGAAGTCTTTCAAGTTTAGGGCAAGATTTAAGATGGTCAATCTCTGCTGCTGGTGGATCAAGAGGTTGCTACTTGTGCAATGCCTAAATCCCCTTATTTATCAGGACTTTGATTGAATAGCTTGCATGAGAAGTTCCAGATCCTTGGAATGTCCTAGTACCACTGGAATGTCAACTTTTGACCAACAGCAGATGAGGATTGGCATTCTTCTATCTCCGCCTTGTTAAAATATGGATTTCGGTACTAGATATGTGCAATTCTTATAAAAAAATCAGATTGCCTGGAAATGCATACCCATTGTCCTCCTCCTAGGTTTTTTTGGAGTTTTGTAGCCTATCAGCTGCCCTCTCATCTTTTGCACATACAGCTAATAATTCTTTTTTCCATCCCAGTTCTACGATAGATAGCATAGATAAGAAATGAATACTTCAAAGTTTCATGCTCTTCCAATTTTGAGGTGTTGTCCGGATAAATATGGCTTGAATTTTTCGACAACATGCATAAGGGTCAATATTTCCTTATCATAGATGCATAAAAGCTTCTCTTTGTGAATCAATTTCTACTTTGAAAAGCAATAGGCTACTGATTTTGCCTGACCAGTGTTCATGTCAGTGCTCAAGGCATCATATTTCACTTCAAAAGTCTGTGAGAGCCAGCCTTCTGTTACAAGTATTTGGCAGATGCCTGCTTGAGTTGGTACAGTTTGCCATGTACAGTGATTTTTTTGTTTTTTTTAATAGTCACAGTAATTCTTTGGATTTGCTTCATTTATCTATTTAGTCTGACCCTCTCTAAACCTAGCTGTTACACTACTGGATAGAAAAACTTAAGTTACTAATGAAGTCATTTAGTTTCACCTTCTGTAACAAGTATTTGACAGATGCCTGTTTCAGGGTTACAATTTGCCATGTAGAGTGAACTTTTAGTTTGTCATAGTAATTCCTTGGATTGCCTTCATTTATCTACTTAGTTCAACAAACCTTTTGAAGAACGAATTACAGAAAATGCAATGTGGTGAGTGTGGACTGAACATGCAACCTTCAGTGTGATGCTCGTATTTGACAGATGCCTGCTTGGGTGTTACAGTTTGCCATGTAGAGTGAACTTTCGTTTGTCATAGTAATTCCTTGGATTGCCTTCATTTATCTATTTAGTTCAACAAACCTTTTGAAGAACGAATTACAGAAAATGCAATGTGGTGAGTGTGGACCGAACATGCAACCTTCAGTCTGATGCTCTCCAAGCCTAGGTGTCACACTACGGATAGACATACAAGTTCTTAATGAAGTCATTTAGTTTCACCTTCTGTTACAAGTACTTGACAGATGCCTGCTTGAGTGTTGCAGTTTGCCATGTAGAGTGAACTTTTCTTTTGTCATAGTAGTTCCTTGGACTGCCTTCATTTATCTAATTAGTTCAACAAACCTTTTGAAGAATTGATTACAGAAAAATGCAATGTGGTGAGTGTGGACGGAACATGCAACCTTAGATATTCAGTCTGATGCTCTCCAAATGTAGGTGTCACACTACTGGATAGACAAACTTAAGTTATTAATGAAGTCATTTAGTTTCACCTTCTGTTACAAGTATTTGACAGATGCCTGCTTGAGTGTTACAGGAATGAACTTTTCTTTTGTCATAGTAATTCCCTGTATTGCCTTCATTTATCGATTTAGTGTTCAACAAACCTTTTAAAGAATGAATTACAAAAATACAATGGTGGTGAGTGTGGACCGAACATGCAACCTTCAGATCTTCAGTCTGATGCTCCCCAAACCGATCTGTCACACTACTGGATAGACAGGGGCTTTTACTAGACACAATCTGATACATGTCCAATAATTATTTTACTATTATTTCTCTCTCATCCTTAAGATACCTGTATGGGGAATATTCTACTCTTCCAGGAACCTGAAATATATCTTCAGTCTGATGCTCTCCAAACTGATATATCATAAGATGCCTGTAGGGGGAATATTCTATTGTTCAAGGCAACCCAAAAATATATTTCTATTGCTCTTGAAGGTAAATTGCAAATTCACTATATTCATCCTGTATAATCAACAATGAATATATCTTTATCTTTTTTGAATGTTGTGTAGCTTTTCAAAGTAACAAATTAATCATGCATAAATAAGCTCTTCTGGACTTTGATAGATAGTTTGATCAAATATGGTACAGGTCAATTGATGTACCATATGTAAAACATACTGAATTGTACAATGGGTATGGTTCCCAACTGTACCGGTTCAGCAAAATTTATAATGGGTGTACATCGCTATTAATGCAAAAAAGACTCAATTGAGTAGTTTGTCTTACGCTGTAGGACAAAACAGATTCAATTCAGTAGTTTGTATTACGCTGTAGGGGCAAACAGACTCAATTCAGTAGTTTGTCTCGTGCTGTAGGGCAAACAGACTCAATTCAGTTTTTTGTCTTGTGCTGTAGGCCCTCGACTGCTCTCCCATCAACAGACTGAGTTACTGAGGCCAGGCCAGGCAACTGTAGTGACTTGTGTGAGCCCAATGACCTCCCCTCAGAGTGTGGCACATGAATGTAATACATGTTTTAAATATATTTTGATATTCTGTGAGCGCAATGACCAATCAGAGAGTCCGGCCCATGTTTTTTTAACGTAATTAATTTATTTTAATGTATTTTGTTATTTATTTTAAGGTAAGCTACCAAGTTGGTTAGCTTGATTGAATCAGTCAATCTTGAAGTGCGTAAATGGCTCCTTAAGTATCTTATTTTATCGAACAGGCATAAAACAAGTGGACGGAGAGAGGGCTTTTGACAAGAAGTTATAGATGAGAAGATGGAATTGCATGTGAAATGGTGAGTGAAATTTTTATTAGTTACAACTATTATTTTAAAATAAAATTATTATTACAACTTTGAAGCTTCTTATTATATGAAATAGGTATAAAAAAAATTAGATTGGAAGCGTTTCCACTCAAACCCAGATGCAGAGGGCTTTTGACAAGAAGTTATAAATGAGAAGATGGAATTGCATGTGAAATGGTGAGTGAAATTTTTATTAGTTACAACTATTATTTTAAAATAAAATTAATAAAATTATTATTACAACTTTGAAGCTTCTTATTATATGAAACAGTATAAAAAAAATAGATGGGAAGCGTTTCCACTCAAACCCAGATGCAGAGTGTCGTAACAAAAAAATTATATATGAGAAGGTAAATGGAATTGTTTTGCAATTTCTTACTCCATGTTTAATGGACTAATTCTGATCTGGTCTTAAAAAAATATTTAGTTGTTTGTTATTGATTATCTTAAAATATTATCAAAATTATAATTTTTTTAATGGTATGCAGGGATCAAGAAGGTAGATGGAAAGAATAGGACCAAGAAGGTAGATGGAAAGAACAGGACCAAGAAGGGGAAGGTAGATGGAAAGAACAGGACCAAGAAGGGGAGTGCATTGGCAAAGGAAGAAGAATCTTTGTAGTTGTAAATTGTATTATTATTTTTGATGTACCACTCAAAAACAATACTTCAATAATAATCAGTTTTTTTTGGAGAGGGGGTTGACCCCTTCTCCCAACCTTCCAAGATAGCATGGCCAAAGCTATCTTGGAGGAGTCTCATTGTCTTGGATAGTTGTCTTTTTTTTTTTTTTACAAGTTTTTTAATTTTAACATTTTATTTTAAGTTGTTTGGCAAACAATAATTTTATGATACAAGTCACTTAAAATATGATTTCTGATATAATGATTTTTTATTTTTAATGCTTTTATAAAAAATTATTCAACTTTGTGTTTAAAAAAAATTGATTGAACATATTTACTTCTTTTTCACAGCATAGCCTTTATACCAACCAAAATGACTATAAAAATTAACTCACAAAATTACATTTTAAAATTATGTTATTTAATAAAAATTAATATTTAAAATGAATTGATGTTTTTGAAAAAAAATCTGCTTCACATTACTCTCACATGATACTTTATATACCAAGCACACATGAAAAATAACTCATAAAATTACATTTAAAATTTTGTTATTTAATAAAAATTTATATTTGTGTTGTTGTATTGTGTTGTGTTGTGTTGTGTTGTGATATGTGGTGTTGTGTTGTGATATGTGATGTTGTGTTGTGTGTATATAAATATATAATTATACACATTAACATTGTGTATTTTTCATTTTAAAATTATTGACATTTAATGTTTCAGAATATTTGTACAATAATGTTATGTTATTTGGTTATGAGTATTTGAATACGAGTATTATGTTATTTGTATGAGTATCTTTACATTTTAAAACTGCATTTATACATTTATTTCACATGTTATTATTTCCTTAGCAACAAGTGGAGTATTAAAAATAACTTATAAATTTTAAAAGATAATAATGATTTTTATTTTAAAAAGGGTCTTTCTCACAATTTTCAAAAATAGGATGCTTGAAGTTGGGAAGGAGTTGTATTTTAATTTTTAATAATTATTTTATGTAATTGTCTATTTTAGTTTTAAAATTTTAATTTTATTTATTTTAATTTTCTAGTTTCACAAATAAGTTATATATTAATGATTTTTGACATGTATTTCATTTAATTAATTAATATAAGATTAGTTTTGTTTTAAGTTGGTGAACAAACTTTACATATTGCATGTCAAACTTTGATTTCAAATCTTTTGCATTATTCATATGGTTTTCATATAATACTTTATATAACTATCACAAATGATGTTTAAAATGTGATTTAACCAAAATTATATAACTATCACAAATGATGTTTACACTGTGATTTAACCAAAAATATTAATTGGAAAATTAAAAAGTTATACAAATAAGATTATAATTTAAATATTTATTATGTGATATTGTGATGTATTGAAATGTGTTGTGTTGTGTATTTTGATTCTACATATTGTGCATAATTTGGTGTATTTTAAATTAATTGAATTTTTTTATACCAATTATAAATCATTGTAAAAATCTAAAATTGTGTTATTTAATAAAACATAATACTTAAATTAATTGATGTGTTTGAAAAAAAAATCAACTTCACATTTTAAATGTGTGAAGTATTGAATTGTGTTGCCTCTTGGTAATATTTAATTGTATACCTATAATATTGTGTATATTTGATGTATTTTAAATTAATTGAAACTTTTAAAATTTGAAATTTAATAAATGTTAGCTTTTATAATATTTGTACAATATGTAAATCATAAATTTCAATAAGTTTATTTTATTTTACTACCACAAACGATATTCAAAATGCCCATAAAAAAATATTAATTGAAAAATAAAAAATTTATACAATAAGATTATAATATTATTTAAGTTTCCTTTGTATTTATTATGTGATATTGTGTTGTGTGATGTGATATTTGATTGTATACCTAATATTGTAAAAATATAAACAAAATAAATAAACTCACAAAAATAAATAAATAAATAAACATACAAAAGTGTAAAAGTATATTATAATTAAGGGAGATGTTTCTTATTAATTTTATTTTTTAAGAATTTTAATACCCAACCATAGGTGAGTTAATAAAAATAAATTTATAAAATTGTAAAAATACAGTCATCATAGCATGGCCAAAGAGCCATAGAAGTCTCTTATTGTTTTTTCTTTTTAAGAATTCTAGCTTAATTTTGTAATTTTGCTCTTTGATTTAATGATTTATTTTGATGTTATATTAATTATTTAACTTGTTTAATTAATTTGATTTAAACTTGTGATTTAAAAAATAAAAAAATTTAACTGCATCTTTGACATTTTAAATTTATATGGATCACATTCATATGGTTTTTCACATAATAGGATATGTAATGGTTTTTAAATTTCAAAATTTATACAAATAAGATTTTAAATTTTGTATATTTTGACAAAAAGTTACAAATGATTTCATGAAATTGCTTTCACAATTTAATGTGAGATGGTTAGTATTTATAATCATTGTTTTAAAAAATATTTGATTAAAGTATTTACAACTTTTGTTATTTGTTATTACAAATTAAAGCTTCTCCGGGCTGCTCTGTTTTTGTCCTCTCATCTCCTCTCATGTATTCAGCATATTATATTTCCTTAATATAATTACATCGAGATTTTTCTTCTGAATTTTTTTTTTATTAATTATTTAAATAGGGAAGTGAAATAAGATTAATTTTATTTTAAATTTCAAATTTTTATGGGTTACAATTATGGCTTTCACATACCAACCACAAAAAAATTTCAAAACACTGTCACCATTGTCCTATTGAAGTGGTATTATCTACATTCTATGCATAATACTTTCACATTCAATTTATTAGGCCATATTGGGGATCATCTTTTGGTTCTGGCTAATCTGCAAATTATGTTTCTGTATATATTGACTGGACCTATTTTCTTAGCAAATGATGTAATACTTGCCATTATATTTCTTATATAATGCTATCTAGCTTTTTTTGGCCTGAAAATAACAATTGAAAATTACGATTTTAGATTTATATATTTTGGTACAAAATAAAATCATTATTTAAAACTTTAAAGCTAAGTGATAGGTATCAAGAAATGAAAATAGATCGAAAAAGGTAAATGGAATTGTTTTGCAATTTCATACATAATTAGTGAAATCTATAATGGATCATTGTTTATTGGATTTTCAAAAAAATATAAAATATTTAATTGTATGCCCCATCAACAAGGCAAATGGAAAGAACAGTAGAGGGGGAGGGGATGCTGGAAATGCTTTAGTAAAAAGTTTTTTTTGACAAAGATTCATCATATATTAGTAGAATTTTTGTACATCCTCAAACTCTTTTTAATACATTATTAATTTTTTTTAAGGAAATTTTCACTTTGTTAAGTATTTTTAATTGACTATTTTACTTTTATTTTGCAAACAATAATTTCTGATTTAGACTTCGCATTTTAAAAAATTTGATTGATCATATTATAGTTGTATTACATTATTTTTCATATAATAGCTTTTTATACCAACCAAAAAATCAAGTGCAAATTGTATTATTATTTTTAATGTACACACTCAAACTATATTTTAATACATAGCATGGCCGAAGCTATATTAGAGGAATTTCAAATTTTCAAGAATATATTTTTAATTACTTTTAACATTTTTCTCACATTTACATTACATACATTATTTTTTCACAAAATTAAGTTAAAATTCTTAAAAAGAAAAACAAGAGAATTTGCAATGGGGCTTTGGCCATGCTATGATGACTATGTTACAATACTTATTTTCTTACCTTTCACAATGTCAAAATGGCTTTGGCCATGCTATGATGACCATGTTACAATACTTATTTTCCTAGCCTTTTACAATGTCAAAAGGATAGTGAGCTCTGGAGGCTTTTCTCCAATAAAATCTTAAATCAAAATAAATAATTTGTTTCTTTAGGTCCAATAGACCAATGTTTGGTATGTTGACAATCACCATCATCATCATAATATATTTTTACAATTTTATAAATTTATTTTTATTAACTCTCTCATAGTCAGGTTAATATGAACATGCTAAACTTGAAAACCACATACAATTTACCTTTCTCTCTCTCTCTCTCTATATATATATATTAAAAAATCAAATTTATGATTTTTGTCCAAATATTACAAAAGGCCTCTATTAATTTAAAATATAGCAAGTAATGCACAATATTATATTAGGCATACAAACAAATATCACAATCAAGTAGTACATTTTAATTACATTACAAGTCAACTTAAATAATTTTATTTATTTTTTTAATTTTCCAATTAATATTTTTTTCCAACATTTTAAATATCATTTGTATTTTAAAATGTAAATTTAAAATCTATATACATATTTTTATAATAAAAATACAAATTTACATTTTAATAACCATATAACATAATCTTGTTTTACAAATATTTTTAAAACATTAAATCCCACCAACATTAAATTAATTTAAAATACACCATATTACACAAGAAGTTATGTGTATAATCATTATTATCACAACACTAACATAAATAAGTAATAAGATATTAATTATATAATTTTATGAGTTAATTTTCATAGTCATTTATGTTTGGTTTATCCATATCAAGTGAAAGTATTGTCATTGTAAAAAGAGATAAGTATACTCAATCATTTTTACTTTTATTTTCCAATTAATATTTTTTAATAATATTTTAAACATCATGGTGGAAGTCGAATTTTAAAATGTAAATTTAAAATCTATATACATCTTTTTATAATAAAAATACAAATTTACATATTCACAACCATATAACATTACATTGTTTTACAAATATTTTTAAAACATTATATACCAATAACAATAATTTAATTTAAAATACACCATATTACACACTAAGTTAGTGTATAATCATTATTACTATCACAACACAACATTAATTTTCATGGTCATTTGTGCTTGGCTTATAAGATAGCAAGTAAAAAGTATTGTGAATGTGAAAAGAGATGAGTATACTCAAATCAAATTTAAAATGTGAGGTTGGATTTCTTTTTCAAACACATCAATTAATTTTGAATATGTTTTGTTAAATAAAACAAATTTAGATTTTTACAATGATTTGTGGTTGGTATAAAAGAATTCACTTAATTTAAAATACACCAAATTATACACAATATTATATCTGTACAAACAAAATACACAACACAAAGCATTTCAATACATCACATTATTACATCAATTAATATCTTTGGTTAAATCACATTTTAAACATCCTCTTTGGTATATAGGATATTATATGAAAAGCATATGAATGATGAAAAAGATTTGAAATCAAAATAAGAAATCATTAATATATCAATTGTTTGTGAAACTGCAAAATTAAAATAAATAAAGATAAAATTTTAAAACCACAATAAACAATTACATAAAATAATTACTAAAAATTAAAATACAACTCCTTTTTTTTCTATGTTAAGACTAAACTAAGTACCCACGGGGAATTGAACCGGTGACCTATCGCAAGGAGTGCCTTAACAGTGCACCCATTCACCGTCAATCCAAAGCCCCGTGGGCAATACAACTCCTTCTTTAGGGGTGCTATCTTTGAAAATTGTGAGGAAGACAACCATTTTTAAAATAAAAATTATTATTATCTTTGAAAGTTTACAAGTTCATTTTTAATACTCACTTGTTGCCAGGGAAATAATATCATGTGAAAGAGATGTATAAACTTAGTTCTAAAATGTCAAAATAAAATCTATATACATCTATTTGTAATAAAAATACAAATTCAGATACTAGTAACAAAATAACATAACATTGTTGTACAAATATTTTGAAACATTACTAAAAATATATAATGTTAATGTGTATAATTATATATACACACAAACAACACATAATACAACATATCACATCACAACACAACATCACATATCACAACACTAGACAACACAACAGAAACATAATAAATAAGTAAAAATTAAGGGTTTAATTGTATAATTTTTAAATATTACATTTTATTAAATAACAAAATGTAATTTTACCATTTTTCAACCATTTGTGCTTGGTATATAAGGTATCATGTAAAAGTAATGTGAATGTGAATGTGAAAGTGCTTGGTATATAAAATATTATGTGAGAGTAATGTGAAGCTGACTTTTTCTCAAAAGCATCAATTATTTTAAATATTTATTTTTATTAAACAACATAATTTTAAAACTTAATTTTATGAGTTAGGTTTTACACAGTCATTTTGGTTGGTATAAAAAGGCAATTAAATGTAATACAAGTAATGTAAATGCGAATATAAAGTTGAATATTTTTTTTATAAAAGCATAGTTAATTAGATTAATTATAAATCATTAAATCAGAAAATTATTGTTTGCAAAACTATCTGAAATAAAATGTTATAAGTAAAATACTCTAAAAAAACTGAAGCAAAAAAGAATTTAAGGCTATCCAAGACAACGAGACTCCTCCAAAATAGCTTTGGCCATGCTATCTTTGAAGGTTGTGAGAAGGGTCAACCCCCTCTCCAAAAAAAATCTGATTATGTATTAAAATATAGTTTTTGAGTGAGTACATAAAAATTAATAATACAATTTACAATTACAAATATACTAAGAAATATTCTTCTTAATATATGATAATTTTGTGCCCAAAAGCCTTTGCCAAAGCTTTTTGATCCTGACCTTTCCATCTACCTTTTTGATCCTGACCTTCTTGATCCCTGCATACAATAAAAAGATTATAATTTTGATAATAAATTTATTTTAAAATAATAAATAACAAAAAAATAAATATTTTTTCAAGAGGCCATCAAAATTATAGTCCATTAAACATGCAGTATGAAATTGCAAAACAATTCCATTTACCTTCTCATATATAATTTTTGTTGTTATAACACTCTATCGGGGTTTGAGTGAAAAAGCTTCCCATCTATTTTTTTTTTCTACCTGTTTCATATGATCAGAAGCTTTAATGTTTTAATAATAATTTTATTTTAAAATAATAAATAACAAAAACAATTAATTAAATACTTTAGAAAATAATGATTATAACTAATAAACATTTCACGAAACTGTAAAAGTAATTCCATCTCCTCATTTATAACTTCTTGTCAAAAGCTCTAAAGCTTTCCATCTATTTTTTTTCTACCTGTTTCATATGATAAGAAGCTTTACTATTTTAATAATAATTTTATTTTAAAATAATAAATAACAAAAACAATTAATTAAATACTTTTTAAAATAATGATTATAACTAATAAAAAATTTACAGTTTGTTCACAAAACTGTAAAGTAATTCCATCTCTTCATTTATAACTTCTTGTCAAAAACCCTAAAGCTTTCCATCTATTTTTTTATACCTGTTTCATATGATAAGAAACTTTACTGTTTTAATAATAATTTTATTTTAAAATAATAAATAACAAAAACAATTAATTAAATACTTTTTAAAATAATAATTATAACTAATAAAAATTTCACTCACCATTTCACATGAAACTGTAAAAGTAATTCCATCTCCTCATTTATAACTTCTGGTCAAAAGCCCTCTCTCCATCCACTTGTTTTATACCCGTTTGATAAAATAAGAAAATTAAACTTTTAGTTACAAATATGCTATTAGATCATAAAAAAAAAAAAAAAATATATCCTTTCATTGTAAATTTCACCAGTTATCGCATATCCAGTAAACAGAGATAAAATTAGTTATTATAATTCCTGCCGGGAAGATACTTTAGGAGCCATAGAATGGCCATTTACGCACCTCAAGATTGACTGTCAATCAAGGTAAGCAACTTTGTAGCTATATGGATTTGTGTTAAATGAAAAATAAATAAATAACAAAAAAACATTAAAATAAATTAATTATGTTAAAGAAACATGTTACCACCCATTGATAACGAATTAGTGATAGAAAAACATCAACGACCAAAAACTCTTGCCAGACTATCTGATTGGCCATTGCCCTCACAGAATATCAAAATATATTTAAAACATGTGTTACATTCATGTGCCACACACTCTGAGGGGAGGTCATTGAGCTCACACAAGTCACTACAGCTGCCTGGCCTGGCCTCTTTGAATCATGAGGGAAGTAACTCAGTAAGTTGATGGGAGAGCGATCAAGGCCCTACAGAACAAGACAAACCACTGAATTGAGTCTGTTTTGCCCTACAGCGTAGGTCAGGCTACTCAATTGAGTCTTTTTGCATTAATAGCGATGTACACCCATTATAAATTCGCTGAACCGGTACAGTTGGGAACCAAACCCATTGTACAATTCAGTATGTTTTACATATGGTACATCAATTGACCTGTACCATATTTGATCAAACTATCTATCAAGTCCAGAGGAGCTTATTATGCATGATTAATTTGATACTTTGAAAAGCTACACAACATTCAAAAAAGATAAAGATATTTCATTGTTGATTATACAGGATGAATATAGTGAATTTCCATCAGAGGACATGTGCAATTTACCTTCAAGAACAATAAAAATATATTTTTGGGTTGCCTGGAACAATAGAATATTCCCCCTACAGGTATCTTATGATATATATCAGTTTGGAGAGCATCAGACTGAAGATATATTTCAGGTTCCTGGAAGAGTAGAATATTCCCCATACAGCAGGTATCTTAAAGATGAGAGAGAAATAATAGTAAAAGAACTATTGGACATGTATCAGATAGTGTCTAGTAAAAGCCGCTGTCTATCCAGTAGTGTGACAGATCGGTTTGGGGAGCATCAGACTGAAGATCTGAAGGTTGCATGTTCGGTCCACACTGGCCACATTGTATTTTTGTAATTCATTCTTTAAAAGGTTTGTTGAACACTAAAGCGATAAATGAAGGCAATACAGGGAATTACTATGACAAAAGAAAAGTTCATTCCTGTAACACTCAAGCAGGCATCTGTCAAATACTGTAACAGAAGGTGAAACTAAATGACTTCATTAGTAACTTAAGTTTGTCTATCCAGTAGTGTGACGCCTACATTTGGAGAGCATCAGACTGAAGATCTAAGGTTGCATGTTCCGTCCACACTCACCACATTGCATTTTTCTGTAATCAATTCTTCAAAAGGTTTGTTGAACTAACTAGATAAATGAAGGCAGTCCAAGGAACTACTATGACAAAAGAAAAGTTCACTCTACATGGCAAACTGTAACACTAGTACTTGTAACAGAAGGTGAAACTAAATGACTTCATTAAGAACTTGTATGTCTATCCGTAGTGTGACACCTAGCCTTGGAGAGCATCAGACTGAAGGTTGCATGTTCGGTCCACACTCACCACATTGCATTTTCTGTAATTCGTTCTTCAAAAGGTTTGTTGAACTAAATAGATAAATGAAGGCAATCCAAGGAATTACTATGACAAACGAAAGTTCACTCTACATGGCAAACTGTAACACTCAAGCAGGCATCTGTCAAATACGAGCATCACACTGAAGGTTGCATGTTCGGTCCACACTCACCACATTGCATTTTCTGTAATTCGTTCTTCAAAAGGTTTGTTGAACTAAATAGATAAATGAAGGCAATCCAAGGAATTAATATGACAAACGAAAAATTCACTCTACATGGCAAACTGTAACACTCAAGCAGGCATCTGTCAAATACTTGTTACAGAAGGTGAAAGTAAATGACTTCATTAGAAACTTAAGTTTGTCTATCCAGTAGTGTAACAGCTAGGTTTAGAGAGAGTCAGACTGAAGATCTTAAGGTCCACACTCACCACATTGCATTTTTTGTAACTCATTCTTCAAAAGGTTTGTTGAAATAAATAAATAAATGAAGCAAATCCAAAGAATTCCTGCGACAAAAAAAAAAAAAAAAAAGTTCACTGTACATGTCAAACTGTACCAACTCAAGCAGGCATCTGTCAAATCTTGTAACAGAAGACTGGCTCTCACAGACTTTTGAAGTGAAATATGATGCCTTGAGCACTGACATGAACACTGTGGTCAGGCAAAACCAGTAGCCTATTGCTTTTCAAAGTAGAAATTGATTCACAAAGAGAAGCTTTTATGCATCTATGAGAAGGAAATATTGACCCTTATGCATGTTGTCGAAAAATTCAAACCATATTTATCCGGACAACACCTCAAAATTGGAAGAGAGCATGAAACTTTGAAGTATTCATTATCCCAATGAAGTTTTAGTGAACAAGCAGGAAAGTAAACTACAAGGCTTTTTCTTTGAGATTCAATACAAGAAGGGCATAAATAATGCTTCAGCCGATTTTTTATCTATGCTATCTATCACAGAACTGGGATGGAAAAAAGAATTATTAGCTGTATGTGCAAAAGATGAGAGGGCAGCTGATAGGCTACAAAACTCCAAAAAAAAACCTAGGAGGGCAATGGATATGCATTTTTAGGCAATCTGTTTTTTTTAATAAGAATTGCACATATCTAGTACCGAAATCTATATTTTCACAAGGCAGAGATAGAAGAATGCCAATCCTCAACTACTGTTGGTCAAAAGTTGACATTCCAGTGGTACAAGGACATTCCAAGGATCTGGAACTTCTCATGCAAGCTATTCAATCAAAGTCCTGATAAATGAGGGTATTTAGGCATTGAATAAGTAGCAACCTCTTGATCCACCAGCAAAGATTGACCATCTTAAACCTTGCCCTAAACTTGAAAGACTTCTCGATTGGAAAGAAGATGACAATTCAGTCTCCGTAAATTGCAATGGTTTTCGAATGGGAAAAAAATTTACCCTAATTAAACTCGAGTGGATCCAAATGATTGTTCATGGGAGATAGACTGTGAATCAGAACTACGCATTGGTATATCTACCGCGGCACAGACACCTTGTTTGGACATTGTAACAAAGTTACAAACTATGCAAATGACCAATTATCAAATCAAAATACTGAGTGCTAGAGACTGATAACAAAGTGACCAACCATTTATCAAATCAAAACATTGAGTAGCGCAGACTGATCACTAAGTGACCAATTTTAAATCAGAGGGAAGATACACAACCGATTACACTGATTAAGAAAACAAACAATACCATATACGTATACATAGAAACCCCAAGTACCCCAGATATAAGTTATAGATAAAGTTTACTGTTCGTCCCCACAGCAAATCCTGACACCCTTTCTTTGTGAAAAATCTAGACATTTCACGAGAATTGTGTGCCATAGAGCAGCCCAAAAAGTCTAGACACTTGATCATGATTAATCGTGTGAGTCATCAAATAAAAAGCCTGCTAATAAAGTCATCAAGCCTTTCTTCCAGAAAATTATAGACACACGCATCAATAAACCGTGTATTCTACGCTGCAAGACATGCTGAATTGGGTCTGTTCTGGTTAATAGCAATGTGTCACCCCTCCATTCCTAATTATTGGGAAAATTATAGACACACGCATCAATAAACCGTGTATTCTACGCTGCAAGACATGCTGAATTGGGTCTGTTCTGGTTAATAGCAATGTGTCACCCCTCCATTCCTAATTATTGGGTGCAAAATAGGTGATCGTGTCAATAAAAATCTTCTCACCATTGGCATCCAACGAACCAGAATGACCAGGTTCATCTGAATGTTTACTGGCCAGATGCTCTTGCACCCTTTTCCTCCCCATCCAGAATACCCCTCTTGCTCATAGCTTCATGGGCAGATCTTTTTATTTGACATCCACTTTCTGCATTTATTTCTCTTAGTTGAAGGGGAAACCCCAGAAGAAGGGATAGAAAGTAGATAACCAACACCAACAGTTCGGTTTGACTGCTCATAATACTGGCTCAGGATACCTCATAAGATAGGTTAAGAAAAAAAAGTTTAAATAGGTGTGTTACAGCACATTACTGGTAACGTTATCCTCTTACATCCATGCTCATTTCTGGCTCCATATTTTATCTACCTCACTGGTGGATTTCTGACACCTTTAAAATCCCTTACAGGCTCATTCCTAAAGTAGATTTAAGGATAAATTTTAAATTAATTGAATTTCTATCTTACTGATTTGATTTCTGACACCTTTAAAGTCCCTTACTGGCTCATTCCTAAAGCAGTTTTAAGGATACATTTTAAATCAATTATAATAAAGTCAAAAGACTAAAGGAATCTGACTCATTCCTAAAGCAGTTTTAAGAATGCACTTTAAATCAATTATAATAAAGTCAAAAGACTAAAAGAATCTAACTAGTGAATGTACCCTAGGGCCTACCTACATTACGCTCCTATGTTATAATTGTACAGACACTAAACACAGTGAAGGGACCCTGTTTAAATGCTCCTAAGTTATGACGGTATATAGACACTATATAGTGGCATTATAAATATTCAGAAAGTGCGAACATTTTTACATTTTCTTTGTCCACTTTAGCAGGAGATGGACTATGAGTTGGGATAAGAGTTATCCACCATGGTTGGTTGTTATAGGATGGGGAAAAGAATATTTGGGTGGTTTCCTTTTGGTGAAGTTTTTCTGCACTAACTTTGTACCTTTTAGGAGGGTTAAATCCTTTCCTCAACAAACTCATCAATGGATAACCGGGCACTTCCTTGTAAGTTATGAGGGAACGGGCACCACATTGCTTTGGGGAAAAATTAATAAATGGAACTTGTTAAAGGCATAACATATATGGATGGAATTAGATAGATAAAAATGTACTTGTAATTCTTATAATGTTGTTGAACAGAGAAAAATGGATTGTTGTTTGGGAGTTGTTTGATGTAAGAGAATATTTTCTTTGGTTTGGAGATAGGTTAATTGCTCTGGCTTTGACTACTTCTACCCCTAAAGGGAGATTATCAACAAACACAGGATACTCCAGTGTTACCAGTCTTACTCTCTAAGACTAGTTGTTATTGGCATAAATAAACACAATAGAAACATAAGGAATGAGCTGGGTTTCTGTCCATCTAAGATCAATATGCAAGGGAATGCAAAGCATAAATGCTAGTGTATTACTCTCTTAAATTGAAAAAACCTAAATGGCATTTTTATGGGCCTGGGTTACAGAAATGTTTGCAGTAGTAGTAGACTGAATAGGAAGGAAAATGTAGGAAGTACATTTCTTTTCAACCTTTTCCAAACCATTTATGTAGGGATTGATTTTGGACAAAAGTATACTAATTTGCTTCAGTTTAATATTGTGTAGAATGAAAAGAAAGAGCTTAGGGTGAACTACTTATTAGAACAAATCACATACCTAGGATTTGTCCCACCTTAGAGTAAACAAAGGTGCAAACCCTTGTCAAGTATTTGAACCTTCTTTCCTTAGCTATCCTAGGTAGGCCCCAAGCACACTTTGTGCCAGTTCACTGTTATAGGTAATAAAATGGTTAATAATCTGACTCGTGTAAGCTCAACATGGCATGGATTGTCTGTCACTCAACTAAACAAGAAACATCCAATAACCAAATTCTCTGTTTACAAAAGTGAAGCGACTAAAAGAATTGTAATAAATTTAACTCACTTATTGAACTTCTACAAACAATGTCTAAAAAGAAAATTCTGGAACCCAAAATTTTTCTACAAGTTTAAACATTAGAAGGTTTTATGCTAACAACACCAATTAATTGTTGCAAGTCACTGAATGGTTAATAATCTCTCTCCAAATAAGCTCAACCTATTAGTTTATAAACTCAACATGGCTTGGACTTCTGGTCAGTCTTTACATTTTAAATGTCCAATAACCAAAATCTATTTGCAAAATGCACAGAGGAAAAAGAAAAAAGAAAAAAGAAAAAAAAAACTCTAATAAAATTGCAATAAAATTCTACTTGCATATTGAACTTCTACAAAATAATAATAAACTAAAAATAAAACAAAAACACGCCAAAAACAAACAAACAACATTGAAAAAAATCTAAGAATATTCTGGAAATCCCAAAATTTTCTTTAGACTGGAGCATTAGAGGGTTTTATGCTGATGCTAAATCAGCACCATGCACGAGCCCCACTTGGATATGGTAGTCAGACTGAATATTAATGCCACTAAGCATTATACTACTTAATTCAGTAAGGTTAGCACTTACATTATTAATCTTACTAAGTTTATACTACCATTAAGGTGAAATTACAGTATTCAAGTGGAGAAGTTCAACCATAACACCAATTATACTCGCTCTTTATCAATGAGTACGCTCTAAAGTCATTATTCTTGATTTCCTCGTATGTCCATAGTATATAGTTAAGGTAACTAATGGGCAAATTTGAATCTTAACCAGTACAATAACGCTATGACATAAACAGTAGAAATACAAGAGTTATGTGCTATATAAAGCATCACTATTCCGAGCCTTACAGGTACCCTTAATTAGATTGCGTTAGTGTTGTAAAGGTTTTAGCTTGAGTGACTGGAGCAATTGACTGTACTCCATATTACCCTGCCACTAGCCCCATGGTTTATATTGTACTCAGTCGATACTAATATATTGTAATCTAGTCTATGCCCTTGGTATTGTATTAATTGGCTATGATATGCATGTAATTAAAGCATAGTTTGCATGTGAGCTATTATACATAGTACTATTGATTACTGGGGTTATTTACAGGTCATTTTATTCAGTCTTGTTGACCTGAATCACGACTAACTCTTTAATCCGAGTGCAGGTCATTCTATTCATTCTAGAGATTGGTATCAGGGTAAGGTGTAATTCCAGGCTAATCTCAATTACTAAACCATATAATAGTGTGAACACTAGAGCTCAATTAACATAGTAGCAAGTGTTATACGTCACAAAACAGCTTAAGCATACTAAGAACAAGCTGCATATAGGGCTAAGAACTCACTTATATCCATGAAAACCGGTATTACACTCTGATCACTCACCACGTAGTAGTTCTATTATCTCATGTAGCATTATCTAGAAGAATATTTGCTAGTTTACAAGTTGCTTATTTATCTATATAATGATGGACTCATACAGGGTAATAATGACGCATTTACGAGTAATATGCTGGTAGCTTAATTTTCTTAAGTGTACATGATAGCAGCGTAATTCAACTCTTAACATACCCTTAGTTATATGTCTAGTTAATCCAAGAATTATTTGTACTACTCGCCTCTACAGGTTGAACTTCTACAAAAAGTTTCTAAGAAGAAGACTCTGGAAACCCCAAAATCTTTTTTAGACTTGGTCATCAGAGGGTTTTATGCTGATGCTAAATCAGCACAAATATGTTGAAATTTCATAAATAAATATTCAAAAATAATAAACAAGTATCAAAAAAATAAAACCCCAAAAAATTGAAGAACCAAACACATCACAGATTATGAACATGTTAAATCAGCACAAATATGTTGAAATTTCATAAACAAATATTCAAAAAATAAAACCCAATAAATAGTACCAAAAAAATAAAACCCAAAGAAATTGAAGAACCAAACACATCACAGATTATGATCTTCTAGAAACAATTTCTAAGAAGAAATTTCTGGAAACCTGAAACCTTATTTAGATTTGAACACCCTAACACTAAATCAGTCTCAATTTATTGAACTTTGATAACAATACTCAAAAATTAAAACCTATTAAGACATAAACAGTACCAAAAAAACTAAAGACAGAAAAACTAAACCCATCAAAGATTATAGAGTCTTTCCCAACCAAAAACCAGAGACATAGAAGAACCAAACTCATAAAAAATTATAAAATCTTTCCCAACCCTTACATGCAAATGAAATTGGGAATAAGAAGCTTTTAACTAAAACCATATAAACCATAGTGCACATGTATCTAATCCCTAATCTTATGAGATAGGAGAGAAACCAAAAAGTTAACGTTAATCTCACCTGTAATCTCAAAAATACACCTCAGCCGTGTTTTCCCACGACTATTTATTGGTCATCTAGTTCTTCACCTGCACCTCAAGAGAAAACAGCACAAGTTAATCTAAAAGAAAAAAATATGATAAAACTTTCCGTAAAAAGCATTAATCTATATATTGAAATACAATTATGTCATCCTAAAATTCAAATAATATAATATTACTATCAAAAATTTAAATAACAAATAATTCAAATAACATAATATTACTATCAAAAATTTAAATAACAAATAAATAAAACAGTACCTACTTTCTCAGTCTTCAGAATTAAATCAATCATCCCGTCTTATGCTCATTGCAACATCGCCCTCCCTCTTAACCAAACAAACAAGTACCAACCTCTCAAACCAGAACCAAAAGAACAGCAAACAAACCCAAATCTAAACCAACCAGGAAAAGAAGGAAAATAAAATAAACAGAAACAAAATAGATTTAAAAAAAAAATGCAGACAGAAATTAAGCATGGCCATGCTCCAGAAAGAAAAGAAAACACAAAGTATCAAAATGCAACAAATAGCAAAATCTGTCCGGCCCTTCGGTCTAAACCCATCAAATTCCAAAATCTGTCAGGCTCTATTATCTAATTTGTTCTATCAATCTCCTTCTCCGCCAAGCTCCACAAAAAGATAAGCCCACCATTTCTCCAATCTTTTGTTCTCTCCTTCTCCGCCAAGCTCCAGATAAAAATAAGAAGGAAGCAATAGCATGTCAGAGGATCGAATCCCGGCGAGTGGAGGATCGAGACGGAGCAGCCACAGGCCGCCGAGGCTGACGCTCCCCATTCCCCCGCGCGAAGAGCCGTTCGCCTACAATGCCGTCCCGGTGCCCTTGCCATTGCCGTTGCCACCACCGCCTCCGAGACCGGCGGTGGCAGCGGAGCTGAATCCGTCGGAGCTGGAGAAACTGGGAATTCTGGGCTACGGCAGTCAGGGCAAGGTGTACAAGGTTCGGCACAGGGCAACCGAGACGCTGTACGCCCTCAAGGTCGTCCATGGCAACCACGATCTTTCCACCCGTCGCCAGATCGTTCGCGAGATGGACATCCTGCGGAAAACCGATTCCCCGTACGTGGTCAAGTGCCACGGCGTCTATGACAGGGGCGGTGAGATCCAGTTCGTGCTGGAATACATGGACGGGGGCTCGCTCGAAAAATGCGGCCGGATGCCCGAGCCCTTTCTTGCCGCCGTCGCGAGATAGGTTCTCCACGGCCTCAAGTATCTCCACGCCCACAAGATCGTGGACAGAGAACCCCACCATCTCTCCGATCTTCTGCTCTCCACTCTTGCTCTGTCGGCCAAGGTAGCAAATGAAAGGCCAGAATTCTCCACTCTGGCTCCTGCCGGCCAGCTGAGCAAATGCCTACCATCTACCATCTATCAGATACTCTCCAATCCGCCGCTAGCATGCGCACAGAGCCCAATGCGGCCTTTGACATTAAAATGTGTATTTAAAATATGATCTGCATTTTTTCTCTCTTTCACATCCGCACAGAAACCAATGTGACCGTTGAAATTAAAATATGGCCTCAAAATATGTACATTGAATTGTGCGCCATGTACTTGCAACTTGTATTTATTATTCTTTATAGTTTGGACTTGTCTATTTGTTACTTATTTTGAAAAATGTTTATAAAAAGAAAATAATAGGTTTATTAACTATTAAATGCTCGTATGGAGGCCGGCTCTACCATGGATGTCGAGGGGGTCATGGGCGCATCCATCTTCCATGCATCGTTAATCCGGCAGCCAGTTTTCTGTTTCTGGGAACGCAGGACCCACCAGCCTCCAGCGTGCATCGGGACCCATTTTCAAACCTCCCCTCGCGCCAAAAGACCATTTTCGCTATTCGCGCTCCCGTTCGAACCTGCTCTACCTCTGCAACCCATCTGGACGAAACACAGCCTCTGCAACCGCTCCCGTTCGAACCTGCTCTGCCTCTGCAACCCGTTTGGACGAAACACGGCCTCTGCAACCGCTCACAGTGGCTTCCCCCTCGCAGGGAATCCCGGGCTCCTGGTAAATTAAAAATACCTGTTAGTAAATTAAAAATCCCTGCTATTAAAAATGCCTGTTAATAACAATCAGAGGCATTTCATGAAATGTAGTTGTCTGACCACCGCAAATTAATCCTTGAAGATTTTATTGTGAATCAAGCCATGCACAATGAATTATACAACTTGCATCTAACTTGTATTGAAGAAAACAACTCTGCCATGCATACTAGCTTTAACCACTGCCATGCAGAGGAAGCTTCTTTTGTAAATCCTTCATTCTATTAATCATATGCAAAGGATGATTCCCGACATTTTCAAGTTTCTTTGTAAAATATTCTTTCACATTTAGAGACATGGGAAATTCATAAATCCATCAACCCTGATGATTACATTATGATCAAAACTCAAAAAATACAGAACCAATTACAAAGAAATTGAGGAAAAGAGAAAGGTCTTGGTTCCAAGACATAACAAAGTTCTGAGGTCAATTCATATACCTGCATAAAACCTTGCACTTTATTACATTGTTGTGAACATAAAATCCAGGCATCACCATGATTCTGACTCGGACAAGAACCTGTTTCGTTTGCCTCATGCCAGCATGTAGGATGTCCTCCATGTAGATTGAATCGAAATCAGTGAGTTTATCAACTCTGAATACAGGTAGGGGAGGGTGAAATCAAATAACCCTCTCCAAGCCTAGAGGATTCATATTATTTAATATGGAAAATGGGCACTAGAAAACTTCACACACTCCGTATATTCGATAATGTCTCTAGTCTCTCAGCGAACTCTTATTTCTATCACTCAAAACCTGCATCTCTTTTACTAGTATAAAATAGAAGATAGTCAAACACCAACTATACACTGGTAGGTATTCACAACGATAACCTTAGTGAATTAAGTAACCAAATAACAGAATTTTATATCAGAGAGAAACTTAGTTAAAAGTTTAGTAATGTAGTCCAATGGATCATTGTTGATTAAGTGGGCGATAAATAAACTACATATTTTTGTGATTTTAAAACAGAAAGTCCTGATCTGTTTCTCCAACCGACAAGGCCTAAGATGTTGTGAGATTATACTGAAGAAATAGAAACCTCGGAGGTATAGGGCACTTTGTACCTGCCCATGAGGAACACAGGATCACCAAACCCAGGTACAGGAAATTCAGGGCATTCTGCAAGCACAAAGCAAACACATACCTATTAATGATTAATAGGTATATGCTCCCAAACCAATAAAAACTGTTATACTCTCCCAAACCAATCCAGGAGGCTATTCGCAGAGTTGGGTTATGTTAGATTAATTTTGCAAAGCAAGAAAGAACGAAAATCAGAGGAATGCAACTGTAGCCCTGAATGAAACCAACTATCAATGTTGAAAATGCTTTCTAAAGATTAAATTATGGGCAAAGAAAAAAATATTATATGAAAAAGAAAACTTACACTTCCCACCGAAATAAAACATAAGAACATAATCTTCTCATCGCATTTTCTTCTTCAACATATGGTCTCTCTCTCTTGATTGAAATGCCAATGGTCTTTTTCTTGATTGAAATTTCAATAGTGTGTTAAAACCCTAGAATTACCTGAAATAAAAATAATAACAACTATTCTACTCTCCCAAACCAATCCAATCCAATCCAGGTCAGAGCATTGTCTAGTAGAGTTGGGGTATGTGGAGCAGCACCAATACCAATCGTGGCTGGAGGAGGTGGAGCAGCACTAATACCAACTGTGGCTGGAGGAGGTGGCGCAATAATAATTGTTGCAGGAGGAGGAGTGCTGATAGTGCTGCAAATCACTCACACCCAAGGTATCAGTAAACATCAATACTTCAAACTGAGGGTTGTGCAACCCAATACATGAGAAAAAGAAAAAGAAGAAATAAAGGGTTGTGAACAGGTTTTCAAGTTTATCCAATACATACCTCGACCCTGAAGTGTATCTGCATCTCCCATAGCTTGTAATCACATAGACCCAACATACAACTTCTTATCTGATAGAAAGTGTACAAGTAATAACCAGAACAATTATCCAATGCAATTAAACAAAACATATATACTTGTTTTTCTAAGGCTTGGAAAACTCTAGTTTAGAATTTTACACAACAAGATCTTCAATTTCTTGTTGCAAAAGATGGATGGCAAATTGAAACAACTGGCCAGTGCCAGAAAAATACTTGGCACCAAGAAGTAAAAATGACCAAAAAGTTACATAAACATTAGAGGGCAAATGCCATTAGATATCTACAGGTCAAATCATTACCATGCTAAGACTGCAATTTAGTAAGAGGCTAGACAATAAGCATCCTTCCTTTATCACCTTTAGAACTCACAGAACCAACTACAGAGCATTTGCACCAGCTTTGCTAATCAGATTAGGAAAGGCTAAAAATTGCCTTAAAAGGAAGCCAGTATCAAACTTCAAATAAATTAGCATTTTCACTGCAGATTAAGAAGAAGATAAACTTTTCACTTTGAGCTTATAATAAGCTGTAAATAATATTTCTGCTGCAATACTAAGTCAATCTTCTAATACCTATAATATATGAGGGCTAATCACAACATCAAACCTCTAAACCCTTTTTCTTTTATCCACAACGAAGGTACTAGAGTTTAACAGGAGGGATATTAAGTTCAAACTCATGGTAAACTTTGATCGAGGTGAGAAACTAGATAAAAGTCTCAGACCTCTGGTATGCCGCCTGTTAGCGCTCGAATTTGCCTCAGGCTGAGGAAGGCGAAACTCAAGGCAACATCAAACCAAGCTCAGCCTCGTAGCTAGCCCTACGAGGACAGGAGAGGACTCTCTCCGGGTCTATCTCGGCAAGAGGTCTTCAAAGGGGCTGAGATGACCGATATGAATACTGATTTTAGGCTAGTAAATTGATAAGATAGTTTGATTTAAGATTTTTAGGATTTTGTTGGAAAACAGGGAAAGGCAATTTTGGGTGCGGGGATGTGACACAGTTTTTGCAGAGGTCTTTTTGGGGAAAGGTAGGCAATCGTCCTGATGTCTTTAAAGGAATTGAATGGATAGAAATGACTGGTGAGGAGCTAAGGAGAGCGAGAAAATTTCAGGAGTTCTCCTTAAACAGATGAAAGCATAGATATTAAACAAACTTAAAGGCAGAGCATACAAGATTATGAATTCTACCTTAACACTTCATTTGTTTAATTTGCATAAGAGAATAGTAGGAAAATGATACACATAACAAACTTACAAGTACATGAGAGAAACACACCATCAACACAAATAACCACAGGAATCCCAAATAGTGCTGCAAAACCCTGGTCTTTCCTTTGCGAAAATTGCTGAGATACAATGTGTAATACAGTCTAAGCTTATCCCCCAAGAGTCCAACCATGAAAATGGCGAAGAAGATACATAATATAGGCAAGCTAACACATTTCCTTGCCTTTAGGGGTCGAGCTCATCATCCTAGGAGCTGTTTCAACCAATTCTAAACAAAGCACTACAATCTAGGCAATCAAAACAACTTGCCTCTATAAGCTAGGAAACCAATTCATTCATTAATTTTTTGCTATTTTATGATTGAATCTTCTATAATAGGTAAATAAGTGTCATGTCAACATGAAAATACATTAATTACATCAAAGAGGGTGAAAAATCCCATCAAAAGTCAAAACTGGTCAAATAGCTGCGTTTTCCTGTGCTGAAGATGAAAAACTTAGAAAATACCCTGATTCGTAGCGTGCCCCTGAAACTACCCAATTTGCTCAATGACTCTTGAAATCGCCTTTGCAAGGATTCACTTGGCTTGTGAGAGGCAAATGAGTTGCTAATGAAGAGTGATGTGCTTTTATAGGCTCATTTTTTATTTTTATCTGCCCAAAACCCACTTTATAATGTTTGAGTGTTGACACTTTTTGAATTAATTGGCTCTGACTTCTGGTTTCCTTTTTTTGAAAAAAATTGGTTGAAATGATGATTTCTTTTGAAAATTTTTGCAGGGATGGCTTCTGAGATGCTTTGGCAAAGGAGACCAAGGCTGCGCTTCAACATTTGGTGAATTTGAAAATTTGACAATTTTTTACAAAAACGAGATAATGACCTTTGTTTTTCAAAAATAGAGTTTTGAAAACAAGGTGAAAATTTAGCTGTACAATAATGAGAATTATTGAAATGATGTTTTATGAAGGACATCCCTCTGGCCTGCTGGTCCCTTATGACCTCTCAAGACAAAAATTGACTCAACCCTAGACCTAAGACCTCGAAATTTAAAACAAGATGAATGACCCTTTGAAGATTTTATTTACTTAAACAAACCTGAACCAGCAGTGCCAAACAGGAGGGGAATAAAAGACACAAACTCCTCCACTAGAGTTATGGCATGCCTAACGGAATGCAACATGATCACACTGATGGGACACCTAATCATGAAATGCAAAGAGCTTTGATCTCTGGTGGAGGGCTACTAGACCGACTCTAACACCGCCCTTGAATGGAATGCCATTGAAAGAGTTACTGTCTCTGAAAAGGTCCCTGTAGCCTATTAGGGCCGGTTATAGCATCAAACCCATAAACCCTTTTTGATTTTATCCACAACAAGGCACTAGAGTTTAACAAGAAGGGAACTCATGTTGAAACTCCTGGTCAAGTTGGATTGATATCTGAAACTAGTTGCAAGTCCAATACCTCTGGTATTAAGCCCCTGTATGCAACCCTTGAATGCAATGCCAGTTAAAGAGTAATCTCCCCTAGGATATTCAATCATAAGCTTCTAAAAAAATAACATGCATATCATATGGACACTTTGTTATGTAATTGTTTTGGACTTCATCTGAGCATAACAAAGTGGAACAAACTGATTAAAGTTGTATAACAGTTTTTTCTTTGCAACAGATTTTGCATGTTATTATGTTTCTTTCAGCAATGTATTGATTATACCAAGATGAAGCATTTGAAAGTCTATAATACTGTTTTGTGCATGGGTAGGAAATATTGAAGGGGAGATAGGGAATTATGCTCTAAATGTGTTTATATCTGGTGGGGTCTTGAGTGTAAATTGTACACACTACAAAAAATTGCATTTCAAGTGGTGTTCAATATTTATAGTATGAACTGTTGCTCATATGTTTAGTCAATATTCGTGTTCCCTCATTTGTATAGGGATTTGAAGAATGAAGAAGTGGGACTTGATCAATGAGTTGGAGGTTGAGGACCCAGAAGGAATGATAGAGTTTTCAGCGGAAGATTTGACATGGACAGAAGTAGCAGGAGACCAAGTCGCGATTATTCCATATTGTCGACTTGAGGATTTTATAAGTGGAGAGCAAATGAGGGAAAGTGCACCTACTCAATTTGTTGCTAAAACTCGACGAATTAAAGATGTGAAGGATATCAAGAGGACAAATTCTTCAACATATCTAGAATATGTTGTGTGAGTCTCTCTCTTTCTCTCTCTCTCTCTCTCTCTATATATATATATATAATTTTGATTTTAAGTTCACTATGTCAAACATGCATAAATATTTTATTTAATTTTTGGTAAATTCTTGATCACAGATATTGGTGTGCCTATGGTCCAAATCATGTACAATCCAACAATGTAGCTGAACCTGGATCCACAACTAAGAAACGTCTTCCACGTCATAGCATCAAAGTTGGTTGTCAGTGTCACTTTATTATGCGACGACTTGCTCTTAGTCCAAATGATGCCGTTCTAATATATATAGCATGCAGACATATTGATGACAAAAATGTGGTTTGTCATGGAAATGAGGCAAATGACATGCCCAAGAAATTCAATTTTGCGCCACATTTAACAGAGCATATACGAACTATTGTTGAAGATTTGGTTCATGATGGTTTTAATGCTACGATGATCTGGGAAAAATTTATCTTTGATTTAAGGTATGGATCTGGTGAGTTGTTCACAGGGGCACCTCGAGATTCTTTCATGACAAGAAAGGATGTGTCAAACATGTACAATAATATCAAGAGGCTAGAGTATGTGAAGCATGAAAGTGATCCAATGAGTGTGGATTGTTGGGTTAGTGAGTGCCCAGAGAGCTTTTTCTTCTACCATCAACAAGATGTTGTTAAAAACATCCCTTTCATTATAGGCATACAAACTAAGTGGATGCTTTCAATGATGGTGAAATACTCACACAACAACATGTTATCAATGGACTCCACTTTTAGCACTAACAAATATGGGGTAAACATATTTACCAAAACTTCATTTTTCCTGTTTTATTTCAATGTCGTCCTCTTATATGCTTATAATCTTGTTTTCTTATTGTAATGCAGTATCAACTGTATATCATAATGGCTTTTGATGATCATCACAATGGGATTCCAGTGGCATGGGTAATATCATCACGGAATGGTACTCCTGATATTTGTAAATGGATGTCACAATTATTTGCAAATGGGAAAAAGCAAAACCCAGATTGGCATGTCCGAGCTGTCATCACAGATGATGCAGCAGCAGAAATCGAGGCATTAAGGTGAACTAGTTTTTTCTTTTTAGAAGAGATAAAAAGCAATAATGTTCAAGGATATTCTCTTATAATGTTATATTATTTCAGGACTTGCACAAACTGTACACTATTATTGTGTGTATGGCATGTCCGTAGAGCGTGGTTGAAAAATGTTGGAACCAAAGTCAGGGGAAAGGAAAATAAAGTTCGTATCTTCCATGCTCTAGGATTAATCATGCATTCGTGTGAAGATGATGCATCTGTGCAACATGAAATTCAAATTTTCTTTGATGAATTCAAGGAAGAAACTGTGTTTTTGGATTGTTTTGCAACCAACTGGTTAAACAACAACAAATTATGTAAGTTTCTTAAAGTTGCATTTTATCAGTTTATTTTGTAATTGACCATTTTCTATTGTTTCTTCGCATCTAATATATGTTTTTTTTCCAGATATGTGGGCAAAAGCATATAGGGACTTCCCACATTCCAACCAAGATATTAATAATGCTATCGAATCTTATCACCGGTATCTAAAGCAAAGGTACCTCTGTGAGAAGAATAATGCGTCCCATAGAAGGGTGGATTGGCTGTTGCACCTATTATTAAAAAATGTTGAGTTGTATTACATTCACATGCAACGTCTAAAAAATGCTGGTTTTGTCCGAGCTTCAAAAATTGAGCAACAAATAAATTTAAGTAAGTGCAAAGCAAAGAATATCCCAGATGAAGATTGTATGGCTGATGGGAACAAGGAAAGTGAGTATTTGGTTCGTAGCCAAACTATGGCAACTCGTGATACATGGTATCATGTCATCTACAAAGGGATGAACCTAAACTTTTATAATTGAAAATGAGCCCTAAATGGCAATATTTGTAAGCATATTCTAAAAGTTGAGATGGTAGTGACTAGTAATGTTTCAAGGGGCAATGAATTGCCTAATGTCTCTAGGTCTATTACAGAAAGGCCTGGATATTTACTTGATTTAAATGAATCATTTGTAATGAGCCTAGAAATTGAAATGAACCTTCCAGCTTCTCCTTCCACTGATTCAACCATTGTAAGGCCAGATAGCGCCCTAACAATCGATGAGGAAATTAAACTTGTGATGTCATCAACTCATAAGAGATTGAGGGGTTTATTACAAATAACACCCATAACTTTGGAGCAGGCATATGCACTAAATCAATTGGTAAAAAATGTAAGCCAAGAGTACAATAATAAGAAATTTGATGTTGTAACTCCATCCAAGGTCACTACCAAGAGACGACATAGTTTCTTGAGCCCAACAAAAAAAGGTGGGCAAAGTGTTCCTGCGTTGAAATCAAGAAAATATGGACCACAGTTTCTAAAGGTTGGACGGTGTCGTGGAAGGAAAAGAAGCATGAATGAACAATTGGAGATTTCTTCTACAAAAGAAATCAATCTGGACCACACATCTAGAAGGGTACAAGGTTCTTTTTTGCAAAATACTGGTATGGAAATATCAATTGATGTATCATTTTATGTGAAATTCAAAATATCATTATCTTCATTGCCTTCAATGCAATTGCATAACAATGTGTGTGTGTTCTTTTTTTTTTGTTACAGCTGAAGATTCCACATCTCATAATACTTCAAGTTGCCAAGTTCGTTTATTTCATGAGAATAATGTGGATCCAAATATGGGGGGTTCATTGATTCATTTTCCATTTGATTCACCACGTCCACCTCTCCCGTTTGATCATCGAACCCCTTGGTTGTTTCCACCAATTGCACCAAATTCATTCATTGGGTAACCTACTTCAACCCATAACATTTTGGTTCCACACCCTAGGGTGATGCCCCCTATTGTACAACTAGTCAGATTGTATCTCCGCTTGCACTCTATACAGGAAATAGCGGGTGAAGAGAACAATCAAAGTGCCAGCAATCAATGGCGAGATGACAAATATTCGAGTTGATGAGTATTCATGGATATAATATGGGCATAACCCTATAAAGGGATCTCCTAATCCAAGAACATGTTGTGTGCATGATGGGTTGAAAATGTTTTTTAGATATGTACAACATTATCTAATTTCAATTTTGTATGGTTATCGTATTGAGCTATTGAAATCTTTTTGTTGAACTCAAAGCATATAAAATCTCAGTGTAAATGTTGGCTGAACTCTAACAAACTCCAGGAAAAGGTTATTTTGCTTTTTGCTACTATAAGCTTGATACATCCTTTTTGGATAATAGTATAGTGTATTGTACATAAAGGCAGAATTGTAACTCTTATATATCGCGCTGGCTCATTATTGTAGATGTTATTTTGGCATGTTGCTTCAATACAAAATGAATTTCAATGAAAATTGGTGAAAATTATTGACATGTTCAAAGTCAGTCCTTTGGTGTCTGGAAATGATTGAAAATTGTGGAGTTGGAACCCATCTATGCATACTCAATGCTATGTCTTTCAAGTCCAATGTGTCATGACTCATGAAGGAAGGATGGACCTAGCAGGATAAAAACAATTATTGTAGAGCTATGTTGCAGGAAATGTACCCCCTGCATACCAACCACATTTCAATACTAAAACTCCAAAACACGGCTGAAACATGCCTAAAATACATTTCAGTGGGGCTGAAAAAAGTATCTTATTGCTTCTTACTTTTGGTGTAAAAACTGCGTGACCAGAATTTTGGATCTGAAATAAAAAGGTATCTTTTAAATCATGAATCTATATTATAAACCATAATGTTAAAACTGAAAATTTCACTGTAAATGCCTTTCTTGAAAAACCTTAAAGTTAAGACCTAGGGAGAGTCGAACAATAGCTTGCCCTCAAACTTCACAAGAGGGGACCACCACAGCTGGTGATCATGAAATGACATGCCATATCTGAGAAACTAATCCTTCTAGGAAAGAAAAATCTTAACAGACTCACAAGCCTTCCAAATGCTCTTCAAACCACAATTCATCTCGTTATCAGTTACCACAAGGTGAGTTTCCCCATATTTCTTTTCAATTATTTTTCAGTTTGACCATTTTTCATCACTTCCCAGGCCTCCATAATGATATTGCTTGCTTAAACATTGGGAGTTACAGATAACAGTCCCAAGGATCCATGCTTGTTGACTTACTGTTTACATTTCCATTTCTACCCATTTGCAGTTGCCCTTTTTGCTCGGTTTCCCTGCATTTTTGATGGCCTTGGAACTGTAAACTGTTAGTGTATGTGGAGATTTTGGATTGGATCAAATAGGGAATGGTGGTTCTAACTTCTAAGTTAGCTTAGAACACCGTGTTCTCTGATTGCAATTTAATTCTGTTGAAGAGCATTGCCATCATCATGGGGAGGGGTTGGTGGTTCAATTATGCCAAGTAAGTTTTCTTATCAGTTGGGTTGCTGTGCCAAAATATTTATTGGAATGAAAAGAACCTAGATGATCCTAATGGTGTTATGGCCAATAACCCAACTGCCCAAAATTCAGTGACAGTTTAAACTGATCTCGCCTTGCAAATTGTTTGAGCCATGCTAGGATTGGATAGTGCTGCTTTGAAAGATGATTTATGATTTCATGTTTGTTATTGCAACTAAAATACTTCGTATCCTTCCTTTCAAGGGAGGAATCAAACAATTGCCATTACCTGTTTCTTGCTATGGTTTTGTCATTTCTTTTGGTCAGTGTATTCAAAGTGTTTCATTTTGGGGTTTTATTGCTTTGCTTCCTCATGATATGACTTTTGGGCTATTCTTCAGTAGGTCTGGTTGGTTTTATAGTTGCAACAAAACACCTCTGAGGATTGCTTTCATAGTGATGTTGGCATGAAATGATCAGTTGCTCTATTAAACAGACATGGTCTCATTGTATAGTATTAGAGACAGTAGGGATTTAATTTCTAGAGCTATACTAGAAAGATATTGAATTTTGTGAGAGCAGAAGAGACTGGCTTACTGTGGGAAACCATTGTGAAGTCAACCTGTACACAACCTGGACACCTGCGTTTTTTAGAGGTATGCTAATCAAGCTCGTTCCAAATTGTGACATTTGAACTTGATATTTTTCTGCTTTGGGCTTTTTCTGTTCTTGAATTTTTGAGTTAAAAAATGCACTCAAAATTTTGACAGTTTGCAGCTGCCCCCTAGAATTCTCAAACAACACTTAGACTCAAGCAACGAGTACATGCTACAATATCAGTTCTCTAAATTTTTTTGTGCTTCATGTTTCCAGGAACTTAATCACCAGGCATCACCCAGCAGTTTGCTTGGCAATCGACTGCAATCTTGAGCTGATTATTAATTTTTTAATTTTTTACATGAGATGACATGTACACTATGACCATTGAATCACCCTTATTCAACCATAGCTTAACTGGCACTCATTTTCTAACAAAGAGTCACCTAATTTTAATTTGTGTTTGGATTCCAATTCGTACCCTTCTTTTCACTTGCAAATACTCTCTTGTATATGCTTCACAAGCTCTACCAATAATAGAGAAGTGAGTGTCCAAGTATGATATTTTATACAACGTAGGTGCTCTCTCATTCACTTATTTGTGTGTGTCATTTTTTAATAGAGGCGATTTCTCTTCATATGTAGCAATGTCTGTGCCCACTTTGAATATGTTTGCTTTTATTACAAAACCTAGCCTAGCCTACCTGGCATGAGATCCAATGTATTGTTGATTGAAATGATATGATGCACCAATCTAATAGGTATTTGTTTGATACATATATAAATAAACTAAAAAACAATTAATCTTCTTCATATTTACATCTTTATAAGTCACCAAGACTTTTGTTAGAGGACCACAATGTCCATATATTTTGACTACCACAATGTGAATATTATCATCATTTTCATGTGATCATGTGTAAACTTATATTACTTATATTTGGTTTTCATTTAGAAATCATTATCAGTTGGAGTTAGGATGATCGCGTGAAAGACATATGATATTTGTGATGAAAGGGCTGCTAAGTTTGAAGTGTATTGAATGGATCCTCTAGTCTTGGTTACTACTATTACCCTTGTTGTGTGTTTGACACCAAGGGTGACCTCTTTCATGTCCACAACTACGACAATGTTAACTTTGTTCATGTTTTTGTGATCACTATTTACTTGACATTAACTTTGGAGTGTTAGTGCCCTTACTTGACAATTGATAATAAGTATTTTGATATTGGTGTTTATTAAGCTATTTGTTGATCACTATTTACTGGACATTAATTTTGGAGTGCTTAGAAAGCTTTTTGTTAATTGCTATTTACATTATCTACATTGCCTGACACTACTATTTACATTATATTGCTATTTACATTGCATAACATGAACTTTGGAAACTTTAGAGTGCTTAGAAATATTAAAGTTTTTTGTTAATTACTATTTACATTGCATGGTTTTTAGCCGTTTTCTGTTTATTTTGGCAAGATATAGGTGTTCAACTTAATTTTTCAATGTGATATTAAAATAAAATTTTACCACAAAAAATTACCTTGGAAAGAATGTTCATACAATCACCTCCCTTAGTTTTACAATCTGTTTATAATTGCCAAAGTAAGAATCTGTTTATAATTGCCAGTGGCAATTTATCAGGAATGCAACTACCCAGATATTTTATGCCATGGGATTGGGATTGAGTTTTATATGTCAAAATTTGAGTTATAATTGCCTGTGGCAATTTATCAGAAGAGTGCAATTACCCAGACATTTTATGCCATGGGATTGAGTTTTATATGCCAAAATTTCAGTCAATGTGTTTGCTAAGAGGGGTAAGAGGCCCGTTTCTGTAGAATAACAAATCAATCTCCTGTAGAATAACAAATCAATCTTCTGTCTCTTCCAGTGTTTAAACTATTACAGAATAGTCTGTCTTTTGTTTGATGGTTTGTTTGGGGTTAACTATTGATTTAAAGTAATTTAATTTCACTTAGAGGTTGCAATTCCATAGATTATGTTTGCATATTTGGTTTTTCTTTTCTGAAAATTAATTAGATTGGTACTTAGATAATCAACTCCATACTATTGTAAAAGCTTTGTATATGATTTCAGAAGTCATCAATTTAGATTTGAATCAAGGATCCTTCCAACGTAGCCCAAGATTCATGTGTTATTGAATGTCAAGTGAAGCCTCTTGAATGCAATGTCGACTATTATTGCCAAATCATTCTATTTGGAGATGTCATCGCTTATTTAAATTGATAAGGAAATGCTTTCTTGGAAGTTGGCACAATTTATTTCCCCCAACATCCAAGATGTATGTAGGCATAATTGACATTGAAACCAAAAACAATGCATACCATTTATATGTAAATACAACCTACAAGGAATATAAAAGCAACTAATATAATAGTCTCTATATAATCATTTTTTTAAAATATATTAGGCATCACTTTGAACAATGCATTCAAGGCCAATTGAAGTGAGAACCTTAAAAGGTCAACTACATCCTAACAAACTATTCCAAATATAGAGGGTGATCTTTTCAATCACAGACATGGCTTACTACTAAGCAAGTGTCTGCCATCAAGCCTAAAGAAACAAAAGTTTCTTGAAGCATTTGTTGAAGGACTATCTTCTCTTCTCTCAGAACCAAGAGATAAATATCCATAAGTCCTATAAAATAGAAATTTATTCATGCTTGGCCATAACACCTCTGAGGATTGCTTGCATAGTGATGTTGGCATGAAATGGTCAGCTGCTCTATTAAACAGACAGGGTCTCATTGTATAGTATTAGAGACAGCAGGGATTTAATTTCAAGATCTATGCTGGAAAGATATTGAATTTTGTGAGAGCAGAAGAGACTGGCTTACTGTGGGAAACCATTGTGAAGTCAACCTGTACACAACCTGGACACAGAAGACCCAGACACTTTCTTATTTGAGTTTGTTGTCATATTCCAAACCTATGACTATACAAATGATGAGTAGAAGTTGAAACTACTTCCATCCACTCTCAAGGATGCAGCTTTGCATTGGTTCATGTGTTTACCGGGAGATAGCATCACAACTTGGGCTCATATGCAGAAAGCCTTAAAAAGCAAGTATCGAGACTACTATAGGTCTAAAGACACTAAAGAGGAAATTTTTAGGATGACCTTAGGCAAAGATGAATCCCTAGAGGATTATGAAGAAAGATTCCAACTTAGCTACAAAAGGGCCAGGTGCACACATGACCCTGAGTCATTGAAGTTGGTCCTACTTAGAGGAGTAAGGGAAGATCTTCTGGATACTCTACACTTTTTAGTAGGAGGAAATATCTACCAGTTACCCTATGAGGATATCAAGATTGTCTTTAGAAACCAATCTAGGGCAGCTAGGAAAAAGGGTAGGGGTAGTCAACCTATGGTCAGTCCATGCTCTTCCAATTCATCCATCAAGGTGAAATTGGAAATATGCTGGAGGATTTCAAAAGTGAGATGTTGCAAACCCTTGCCCTACAAATGGACACTATGCACATTAAGAGAAAGTAGGAGGAAGCAGAGAGAGCCTTGGCCATTTTATGTCCTAGATGCACCAAGAGGCACTCTAGGAATGAATGTCCATTGAATTCTATTAAAATTTTCTTAGTCTATGAAGAAAACCACTCCACAGACAAGTGCCCCTCTTTACTTGGACTCAAAGATGTATATCAAGGAGCTGGAGGGGTCACTGAGTAGCTCTGCTACATAAACCAAAGGAGACCTCATGGACCTAGGCCATACCAACAAGGCATGCAAGGGTCATCCCATGCATATTACAACCCCAACCAGACCACATCCATACCTTCTTGGGGTCCCCCTGCTCATCCTTCCTGATCTACACCTACTCCTTGGTCCTTTACAATTCAATATCATTCCCAACCAGCTAGCCAGTCATTTCAACCATATGCTCTGCCACAACCTCAGTGGAATACACCGCGCGAGGGGTGGAGGCCCCCATACAACAATGTTCCAGCTTTATTGCCTTCACCACTTTCCCCCAACCATATCTTTTATACTCTGATCAACCTAAACAACCCCAGATGCATGCCTAGCCAAATATAAACCTGAACAATATACATACACAACAAATATATAGTGGAGAGACATCCTATCTAGCTTATGCTGTGGAAATTCAGGGAATCAACTTGATATCTGGGAGAGTACTTTTGGAAAACCAACCTCTACCCCCACCTAAGGAGGTTGAGGAAGAAAGAGAGGAAAGCATGCTTAAAGTAAATCCTCCACCCTTTCCTGAGAGATTAACCCAACCACTCCAGCCTACCCCAGAAGAGACTGAACTTCTGGGAGAATTGAAAAACCTGTGTCAAAATTCCAATTCTTCAAGATATTAAAGATGTACCTATTTACAACAAGTTGATTAAGTAGAAGTGCTTCAAGCATCCAGGGAGGTGAAGAAGATATGCCCCTACCATTAATGTCATTGGACAGCTGTCCAACTTAATGTTGGGGCAGGTAATCTGTCTAAAGTATTTGGACCTTGGAAGCCTTGTAGTAGATGTGCACATCAATGGCACCATTGTCCCACACACTTTGATCAATCTTGGGGCTGCCATTAATGTGATGACCAAGGACACCGTGCTCAAGCTCAACCTCCAAGGTTCATTGAGAAAGACCACAATAGTTCTGCAACTTGCAAACTGCTCCACAGTGACCCCTGAGGGGATTGTGGAGGATGTGATGGTCTCCATCGACTCTTGGGAATACCCTACAGATTTCCTAGTTCTCTAGCCTAAGGCTAATCTTATTGGTTACCCTCTCATCCTTGGGAGGCCCTGGTTAGCCACCGTCGATGCTTACATTAGCTGCAGAGCTAGAAATATGACCATCAAGAATGGGAATATGTCCAAGAAGTTAGTGTTATACCCTCTTGCTTAGCCATCTCTAGAACATGACTTACTTTTGTGGCTAGAAGAGGAGGAGGAAGATGAAGTTTATTCTGCCCAACTCTATACTTTAGAAACAACCATGCGAGGGGGGCAACATGATGAAGATGATTTGATCGAACACATACTCCAAAGTCCAACTCCCAGTACATTTTCCATAGAAGAGGTAGTAAAGGAAACCCAAAACAACCATTAAATTGATCTATGCTTATCCGATTCCAACCCTATCCGTGTCAAAACCATAGAATTTGGCCCCGAGAGAACTTTGAAAATCAATCCATCTCTTTCTATTCTCCAAGAAGAAAAGTTGTGCAACATGCTAAAGGAACATTTGGATGCCTTTGCTTGGAGTTACAAAGAAATGAAGGGAGTGCACCCCTCAGTGTGTACTCACCATATTTATATCAAGGAAGGTTGCAAGCCAGTCCGACAACCCCAAAGGATGATTAATCCAGCTCTTAAAGATATAGTCAAAGAAAAACTGCAAAAGTTGCTAGATGCAGGATTCATTTACCTTATCACAGATAGTGAGTCGGTCTCTCCTTTGGTATTGGTTCCAAAGACAAATGGTAAGTGGAGGATTTGTGTCGATTATAGGGAATTAAACAAAGCCACAAATAACGACCATTTCCCTCTACCTTTCATCGACCAAGTGTTAGATGGCCTGATAGGGAAAAAGTTTTTCTCTTTTCTAGATGGATTCAATAGGTACAATCAAATCCAAATCAGCCCGGAAGACCAGGATAAAACCACCTTCTCTTGTCCTTGGGGTACTTTTGCCTATAGGGTCCTTCCTTTTGGCATATGCAATGCTCCTGCCACTTTTTAGAGAGCAGCCTTGAGTATCTTTGCCGGGTTAGTCCATGATGCAGTAGAAATTTATATGGATGATTTTACACCTTATAGAGGTGATTTCGAGGAGGTTCTGTCCAACTTAGGTAAGGTGTTGCACAAATGCATTGAAATGAACCTGTCTCTCAGTCCTGAAAAATGTGAATTCTTGATGACTGCAGGGACTGTTACACAGTAATTTGTCACTGCCTTCCTGTCAGTCACCCTGCTGTGTCAATCACTAAGCTTCATGCCTTCTGAACTAGCCCAGAAACCCATTTTTCTAAAGTTTTATGCATCAGCGCGTCTGTTTGAAAAATATCCGCGATTACTGGCGCTCCATAGTGTATTCAATGCGCTGACAGCTCGGAAGGACATCACTTTTCCGCGCTGGTCGCCAGCGCGCCTTTCCCATGTGCTTCCGCGCTGACATGACTGTCCCAGTTATGTAGACACGGCGACATCGCGTCAGTTTCCTCATTATCCGCGCTGATCCAGTTTGGGCGAATTTGTTCAAACAACCAGCCTTCCAGATAACTCCAGGCTTGGTTGTTAGCTTTGTGAATGTCGACTCGCTTCTATGGCATGTCTGTTCGACCCTTTGCAACAACTTCCCTTGAAGATAAGCTCATCCTTCCACCCTTATAGGAGACTCCTTCTCCTATATAAACTCTCACCATTACCATGGGTAGTTTTTTGGATAGTTAGACTTAGCTTGGAATAGCTTGGATTGTACAGAGCTTGTAGTGCTCAGATTGCTGCTATAGGTGTGGTGTGCTAGGTGTGGAAGTGACTGATTGCTTAGGGAAGGTTGTTTTGTGTTATTTGTGTGAGAGAGAGAGTTGTTTGTCTTGGGAGAATCATCCTCAAAGGTGAATGCTTGAGATACATGCTGACTGGCCCCTCCTGAGAAGGTTACCGACGTCAGAACATTTGGTTGTACTCTTCTCTATTCTGATTAATAATAGATGACTGCTATTATTGTTCCATTCTCATTTGTCTATGCAATGGTTAAATGTGAATTACATCTTTTCTGACTGATGTATAGTTGCTTTTACTAGATTTTACGCTTGTGTTTGTTTCCCCTTCGTGTGTGCAGGTATCTATTCGCGGAGATCGCGGAGGATTGTGACCAGCCAAAGCGGAGGAGCGAAGGCAACATCTCTTCGTCAAACGACAGCGCAGGAATCCAAGTAGGTGCTCTTTACCTCTTGTTCAATTGTAACTAGGAACATGCGTAGCAGCATTGTGTGATTGTTGCTAGACCCTTGCTGGGCTAGTAGGGATCGCCTCTATCCGTAGAGGGGATTTACCTCTCCAACAATTTGGCGACTCCGCTGGGGATCAGCCTTTTTGTCTCTTGAGTCCATCTTTGTGTTTGAATTTGATTGCTTTCTTTTTGAAATTGGGGATTAATTATCAGTCTTTTGCGTTTCCTGGGTTGATCTGGGAGATGCCCCTGTTTGATTGAAAGATTGGCTGTTTTGATTTGGGAGTTTTGATTTGCCTGTCACTATTTTTGAGCTCCATCGCGGATTTAATTTTAACAGTCGCGCTGACATCGCGCTCACCCTTTTGCAACATCCTGTTCATCGCGTAAATACGCCTAACAGTCGCGACGATCCTGGAAAATCGGATCAGCGCGGAAAAGACGTGTATAGTCGCGATGTCAGCGCCGCTTGCTAGCTTTCTACCCGCGCCGACCTTGGGTTTCTAGCTTAATTCCGCGACGACTGTGTTTTTCTGAGATCAACTCGGTTTTTTGGGCAAAAGTCGCGCTGACAGCTCGGGTGGTCTGTGTAAAAGTTGCGCTGACATGGGTTTTTAGTGCAAAACTTGCGCTGATTCCTAAAAAGTTGTTTTTATAACTTTATCTCCTGAATTCATCAATCTTTCTTATCCCCTGTTGTTTCTTGTCCCTCATTAGCTTGTTTTGATTGCTTTTTGGTTAAGGGATGCTCTCTCTTTGATTTCATTCGAGTGACTCTTGTGTTTTTAGACCATGTGACCTAGCCCTTTAGAAGTTTCATCGAGAAACCGTTTGCTTGGGTTACTTGTCTATTCAACATTCATCCACAACCCTCTTATTGATTTGCTTGAGGATTTTTCACTGCTTGTTGCTGGTTGATTTTTGGTGTCGATTATTGAACCACCTTTTTTATGTTGATTCGATTTCTTCACTACCAAGCATAGATTACGATTGTTTGGATCGATCAGTTCACATTCGCTTCCTCCTTGCTTGCAATCCTTGCTTGTCTTGCCGAGCTTAGATCACATAGCTCGTGCGGAACTTAGTTTTCCTTTTGATTTGGAAGCCTTCGTTGGATGTTTTGGGAACTTTGTGTGCTTTCATTAAGTAGTTTACTTGGTGTTCCGGTTCCTCCAAATTCATTTAGGTGCTTTGTGTCATTGAAAAGAAATCAAACTAGTAGCTTTGCTTTAAAAAATTGAAAAGGAAAAGAACATTTTGTTGGTTTGCATCTTCAAAAGAAAAATTTCCTTTCCTCGCTTTAGTTGCATTAAGTTGCTTGTTTGCTTGTACTTGTTTTGTTTGGTTAAAAATTCCTTGCCCTCTCGTAGCTAGAATTCATCGAACAAAACGGAATTCTTTGGCATGTAGATTGCATCTAGGTAATTGTGAGCGAACATACGATAGAGCTTGAAATCGAAACTTAATCTCAAGATCAACTATAAAATGAACCAAATGAATCTAAGAACGCATTGGAACTAAACGCAAATATCTAGAGGTCTAGGTTAGAGACGTGTTCCGGCGTCTTTAAACATAGTCACGGTTGTTTCACATTACGGTTGGGTGATTCCTCCTTCTGTGACTCGATAGTGGTCTAACACGGACTGTGCTCCCACGTACCGTCGTGTATATAGGGAGACCCCACTAGGCTTTTATCCTTGATCCATAGGAAGCCGAGTCTGCCGCCTTACAATTCGCAATGCAGTGAACACAGCATTCACGAAGATTGACCACCCGTACCCTAAAAAGTATTCTGTGGTTTTGCGAAAAGTCTGGCACACCTTTTACCTAGAATCTCCAGAGCAGTCACTTTTGATCCTTTTCGGACTCCCTAAATGAAAAGGTGCCTGTGAGCGTCTTGTCACTTCGTGCTCATTAAACATTCGAAGGAGACTGGAGTCATCTTTTCGTCCTTTTCTCGACTCTTGAAACATGAAAAGGTCAAGTTTGGTTCCTGTGTCTTAAAAGTTTATTCGGCCACGATAACATCACCTGGTTAGATCTTGTGTGCGTTAGCTTGAGTAGGTTTCGTTTTTGTTTGCTATGGCAACTTTTCCAGGATTCACTAACCCAGGTTCCCCCTCTGATGGGAACCCAGGACAATTCCCTCCTCTTGGGAATGTTGGTGCTCTGTATATGGCGACGTTGTCCCTACCAGGGTTAACTGTCGGGTTGCCTGTGTGGTTGTTTTCAACCTCTTTGGTCCCTACCGTATCGGCTGTTAGTCCATCAGTCCCTCCACCTGAACAACGTCATGTTGATCCTAAGGTGGATCTCTCCCCTTCGACGCCTACTTCTATGTCTTCCTCTTGTACTTCGCCTGGTGAAACTCTCGATGTGGGTAACCAGGTGGCTAAGAAGAAGAAGAAGAAGACCAAGAGGAAGAAGTCTCATCAGGGAGAGCCTACACACACAGTCCCCCTCTCAAGTCCAGCTATCCACTCCAGTACACCTGAAGTCGGGTCACCTTCTACTCTTCCGCGGAAGGTTAAGTTTCCTTGTCGATTATGCAGGGAGGACCATCTGCTTCGTGATTGTCCTGGCATTCCCAGGGTATTAGAAGTTTGGTCTCACGATCCGGCCCGCCCTTCATCGTCCACTGATGATCATGGCGATGCTACCTCATCAGTTGGGAATGGTAAGGAGAAAGGGAAGTTTCGAATCCCCTGTCGACTTTGTGAAGGCAAACATCCCCTTCACCTTTGTCCACTCATGGATAAAGCCTCTGCTGTGTTGGAAAGTCTTGCTGCTCCCCCGAATCCATTTCCTGCCGGTTATCAACGTCTTTCTACAATTGTAGATCGTACCCTTGTTGACAAAGAGATTGCTTCAGATTCCTCTCTTGTCCAGGCTCCTCTTCCCGAACCTGGCTGTCCCCAGCCTGTTCCAGACCCGCCGTTGGTCGGAAAGAGTGTTGATTCGAGTTCCCCCCCTCTCGAGCACTCTATTTCGGAAGAGCAAAATTCTCATGTTCTTCTCGTCTCGGCAAATCCTTCGGAGCCTGATAATGGTGTTTCCACCCCAACCTCTCCCGAGGATTCAGAGTCGGTTCTTTCCGAGCAGGGGGGCAACCATATGGTTCCCCCACCAAGTAGCTCGGTCATTTCCTTTGATTGGAGTCGTTTGACTACCCCTCCCCTTCCATCCCACGTGCCTTTCTGGGTCACCGCCTATGCTTGCAATAAGGCGCTGCCCGGCATTGTGTTAGACGAAGGAGCATCGGTTAGTCTCATGCCCGTTACTACTTGGCGAGCTTTGGGTTCCCCATCGCTTGTACCTGTCGCACCGCATCTCACCGCGTTTGATGGAGGAACGAGTCAGCCATTAGGGATCCTCCCGAAGTTTCCTATTACTTTGGGAGGAAAGACCGTCTATATAGACGTCTCGGTTACCCAAGGTTCTTTAGACTTCAGTCTTCTCCTTGGTCGTGATTATGTGTATGCCATGGGAGCCCTTGTTTCTTCACTTTTCCGTGTGGTTTGTTTTCCACACGATGGAAGAATCGTGACGTTCGATCAATTATCGTTCGTTCGTCCACAAGCCCCTTCGGCGCACTCGTCATTCCCTCCTGGCTTTCATCCACAAGTTGCATCTGCCTCGCCGCAAATCAACTATGTGGCCACCTACCCCGTGCCCGTACCCAGTGATGACACCATCGTGCATAGTGTCCTGGGGGCATTAGGTCCTGATTTCCAAGATGCCGACCTTCCCTCCGGAGCCACTTTCTTGGGGGCCTCCACTTCCCGTTCATTATGATGAAGTCTGGATGGAGCATAGTTCTTTTCTGGTGTCAAGCTCCTTAAAAAATGAAACTGGGTCTGGATGGAGCATAGTTCTTTTCCGGTGTCAAGCTCCTTAAAAAATGAAACTGGGTCGGGTCGGAGCATAGTTCGCTTTCTTGTGTCAAGCTCCTTAAAAAATGCAACTAGGTGTTCGAGCATAGTTCCTGATCTTGTGTCAAGCTCGTTAAAAAATGAAACACGGGTTATGAGGATAGTTCTTTTACTGTGTCAACCTCATTAAAAAATGAAACACCTCCCTTTCCAGATCGAGTCTTTTGATTAAGATCTCGTAAAATACAAGTCGAGTCTTTCATCGATCTCGAGAGTGAACCTTCATTCCATCCACTTTGTCAAATGCAATGAAGCTTGGGGGCATGTACCTCGATTTGCATTATTATGCTGGGGGCATGCGAACTCATAACAAGCATAGTTTTTCGTTTCAAGCTTGTGTAAACATGAAACCGAATCCAAGCAAAGTTCTCCATGGTTCAAGCTTGAGTAAAAATGACCCCATACCTGATTTACATCTCGTGATTGTCATTTTTATCCGCTGAATTTTGCTAGATGAGCCTTGGTTGTTTTCAGTCCATCGCCACCATCTCTTTGGCCGATCATATGCTTTCACTTGGTTGTTTTACCTTTCCTGAGGGACCGCAGTTATGAGTGGTTTTGTTAGCCAGCCTCTTGACCATTACATGTTTTGAGCAGTTCCACCTTTGCCGGAACCAGTTGCTACCCTTTATACCACTCGTTCCTCTAGGACGAGTCTCCTTTAAGCTCTTTTCTGACTCGTAAAATATGAAAAGATTTCCGAGTATTTTCCCCTTTTTTGACTCGTTAAAGAGAATAAAAATGGAGGTCTGCTTTCAGCTCTTTTCTGACTGTTTAAAGATGAAAAGATTGCCGAGTCCCCCTCTCGACTCGTTAACGGAACGAGAGGCGGTCACTTTTAAAGCTCTTTTTTCGACCGTTTAAACTAAAAAGATTGCCGGGTGTTTGTCGTTTCGCACTCGTTATTGGCTCCAAAACGACGTACTTCTGACCGCTTTTCTACTTTTTCGGGTCGAAGTCACTACTTACGAAAAGTACTCCTTGATCGTAATGGTCGGGCGGTTCTTTCGAGCATTGTTTTATACTTTTTCGGGCTCGAGAGACACAAATTTACGAAAAAGGACCCCGTGGAGTTTTCTTTTCTTCTGTCTTTTCAGACTCTATAAACAGGAAAAGACGCCGAGTTCTTCCTTTGTCAAACTCGTTAAAACTTAAATGACATCGGGTATCGTTGAAATGACACTTTTTCAAGCATATGCTACCCCCGTCAAGCTTGTCATCCAAAAATAATCGGGGTACCTGCCAGAAATGGTGGGGAAAATGGAACTGTAATCACAGTCGTGTCGGCAGTATGTCGCTCTTGAACATGGCACTCCTCTGCTTCGTGTCTAGGTGGGACCATCTCATCTTGTTTTTCACTGGCCTCTGTGGGTTTGGGATATCCTATTTGACCTCTCATCTGCTCAGTTGCTTTGTCACCATGACCTCTCTTCATTTGATGTCAAATACTGCCAAGTCCGTCAATGTGCCGCTGATATGTTCAAGAGAAGTTGACCTCTGCAGAGTTACAACCTACCCTTGACGCCTCACATACTTCTGATTCGTCACACTAATCTTCCTTTGTCTCGCGTCGATGATGTGGGAAACATTATGGCCCACCTTCGATCAAGGTTGCCTCCTGTCGACTTCAGCTCATTATCCAGGACGGTGACTTAGAGACTCCCTTCGGGTGCCTTGGAGCCTGCATGCCTCAATGGCAGGTTCTTCGTGTTCGACGTGAGGTTTGCATCATTGGCCTCCGATCGAATGATTCCGTGGGTGTTCGACACCAGCTCATTGATTCACACGCCACGGATTGTACCTCTAGTACCTTGAGGGCCATTGTCATTATTGGTGGTACCTCTCGCGTCTGTTAACAGTTTTCATCATTGACTGGTAATCAGACGATGTCCACACATGTTCGACTTCAACTCATGTATTCGCATGTCTGGACTTGTACTTTGTTCGGGTCGAGGTGGAGCGCAAGACCCTGGATCCTTGTCTGTTATGGTCCAGGTTGCGATTTGTGGATGATCATTACATGACTCGTTGATGGATGGCTGCGACCATACTTGAGTCTTTTAGGATGGCTGCGACCATACCTTGTTATCATCATGGTCTCTTCAGCTGGGTGGCTACGTCCATACCACAGACCTTTCTTCATATGTCTTTTGGATGGCTGCGCCCATGCCTAGACTACATGTAATCAAGCTATCAGTTGTATATACGTGCAGGTCCTTCCTGGTGGTGTTCCAGTTCGGCAGTTTTGTAAAGCATTTCACCCCTCCCACTCTCTCGGGCTTCATGCTTTAGGGGGCATCTGTTACACAGCAATTTGTCACTGTCATCCAGTCAGTATCCCTACTGTGTCATGAAATCAAATTTATCATGCTCATGCTCTCTAAACTGGCCAAATAACCCACTTTGCCAAAGTTTTTGCTATCAGCGCGACTTTTGTCCAAATAACCGCGCTGATGGGCGCTCCATAACAGACCAAATGCGCTGCCAGCGCGGAAGTACACCTATTTTCCGCGCTGATCGAATTTCATGAGCCAGCGCGTCTTGCCTTTGTATTGGGTCGCGCTGACATGACTTTCCTAGTCATTGAGGCGCGACGCCAGCGCGCCAGTTCCTTTATAATCCGCGCTGATCCTGTTTGGGCGAATTTGTTCTAACAGCCAACCTTCCAGATGACTCCAGACCTGGTTGTTGGCCTTGTGAGTGTCACCCTCCCTTCTATGGCATGTCTGTTCGTCTTATGGGCCACCTTTCTTGGAGATGAGCTTATCCTTCCACCCTCCATGGAGACTCCTTCTCCTATATATTCTTCCACCATTACTATCAGCAGCTAGTTCTCACTTTGGGGGGATAGACTTTGACACTAAGGAATTCATAGTTTTGTGTGCTGCTAGTAGATAGTATGGTGTGCTAGAGTGTGGATTGCTAGAGAGCTAGAGAAAGGTTATGAAGTCTTAGAGCTTTGTGTGAGAGAGAGTTACTTGATTTGGGAGATCCACTTCTTGGGTGAATGCTTATGAGACTTGCTGGCTGGACCCTCTCGAGAAGGACTCAGCTTCAGAACAATGGTTGTATCTTTCTCTGATTATTGATTAATAATAGACGACTACTGTTATAGTTCCATTCTCATTTGTCTATGCAATGGTTAAATGTGAATTACATCCTTTCTGACTGATGTATGGTTGCTTTTATTAGATTTCACACTTGTGTTTGTCTTCTCTTTGTATGTGCAGGTGTCCAACCACGAGGATAGTGGAGGATCGTGACCGGCCAGAGCAAAGGAGCGAGTGTGGCATCTCTTCGTCAAACAAGAGCGTTGGAATCCAAGTAGGTGTCTTTTACCTACTTTGTGTAATTGCAATTAGGAGCTTGCAGAGTAGCATTGATTGATTGTTGCTAGACCCCTGCTGGGCTAGTAGGGATCGCCTCTATCCGTAGAGGGGATTTACCTCTCCAACAGGGACCGTGCTAGGTCATTCAATATCCCAGCAAGGACTGTAGGTGGACCCAAACAAAATAGCCATCATCCAAAAGGTCCCACCTCCAAAAAAGCAGAGATATGTCAAAAGTTTTCTAGGGTTAGTTGGATACTACGAAAGGTTTATAAAAGACTTCAACAAGTCGGATTCTCCTTTATTTGGGTTGTTGGCCAAAGACTATGAGTTTGTATGGTAAAAATGTTGTCAAGAGGCCCTAGACACCCTGAAGGACAAGTTAACCACTGCACTGATTCTCCGAGGCCCAAATTGGGCCCTTCCTTTTCGTATTCATGTTGATGCCTCACACAGATCCATAGGAGCAACCCTAGGCCAAATAGATGAAAATTGCCTTATGCCATTTACTTTATCAGTAAGAATCTGTCAAAGGCTGAACTGAACTACACAGTGACCGAAAAGGAGCTCCTGGCTATTGTGAATTCATTAAACAGATATAGGCATTATATTACAGGCTATCAAACATTTGTACATACTGACCATGCTACAATCAAATATTTAATGAATAAACCTGATGTGAATGCCCGGATAATTAGATGGTTACTTTTACTAAAACAGTTTGATCTAACTATTGTTGATAAACCTGGTAAGGAAAATGTTGTTGCAGACTTTTTGTCCAGATTAAATTTGTCTGCAGGTGAGGAGAGAATGGTTAATGATTAGTTATCAGATGAACACTTATTCGCCATTTCAGTTCTCTCTCCATGGTTTGCTGACATAGCAAACTATTTGGTATCTGCATAGTTCCACCGAATTTTTCCTCCAAGGAGAAAAGCAAGATTGTGAGGAAGAGCGCCCCTTCATTTGGATTGGGGGAAACCTCTTCAAAATAGGCTCGGATAAAATTCTGAGGAGGTGTGTCAAGGAGGAGGAAGTCTTTGACATCCTTCTGACCTGTCATGATGGGCCTTGTGGAGTTCACTTTGCAGCAAGGAGGACAACATTTAAAGTGTTACAAATTGGGTATTATTGGTTCACTCTTCATCAGGATGTGAAAAGATATACCAGTCAATGTGATCGGTGCCAAAGGATGGGAAAGCCTACTCTAAGGGATGAAATGCCACTGTAACCTCAAGTGACTTTTGAGTCATTTAACAAGTGGGGCATGGACTTCATTGGACCTATTGACCCTCCTTCCAAGCAAAAGAAGTATATCATTGTGTGCACTGACTATCTGACTAAGTGGGCTGAAACCAAGGAAATTAAGGCAGCAACAGAGGAGAAGGTGGTTGAGTTCTTAAGGGAGAATTTATTTTACAAATTTGGGTACCCTAGAGAACTGATCACTGATCAAGGCAACCATTTTACCTCCAACGTGATTGAAGACTTGTTAAGCCAGCATAAGATCAAGAATAGAACCTCCACTCCCTATCAATCACAAGCTAATGGGAAAGTGGAGGTGACCAACAGAGCACTGGAGGACATCCTGACCAAAGTGGTTAGCAGGAGCAAGAAATATTGGGCAAATAAACTAGTTGAAGCCACCTGGGCCTATAATACCACCTGGAAGACCACCACTGGATTCACACCCTATGAGCTGGTCTATGGGAAAAAGGCCATGTTGTCCATTGAATTTGAGTATAATACATTGAGGATGGCAGCTCAACTAGATCTAGATCTCAGTAGTGCACAAAAAGAGAGATTTCTCTAGTTGAATGGTCTAGGCGAGTTCAAAATGCAAGCCCTCCTACACACAGAGGTAACTCAAATTCAGAGGAATATCTGGCATGATAAGAACATCAAGGATAAACAATTTCAAGAAGGTGATTGGGCCTTGTTATATGATTCCAGATATAAAGACTTTAAGGGCAAGTTAAGGACAAGGTGGTTAGGGCCTTATGTTATAGAGAGATGTCATGATAATGGTTTAGTGCATATCAGAACCATAGATGCAGATGCCATTCCTTTACTTGTTAATGGGCACATATTGAAAGTTTATAAAAGGCCATTGTCAAAGCAACAGTTCATTGATGGTATCAATAAAATAGTGATGGTGGTGGAGTAAGTTTCATCTCCTACCTCATCAAGTCACTGAGAAAAAAAGAAAAGAAAAATAAGGACTCAAGTGAAAACCTCCATGAGGTGCCTGAGTCCCACTATTGGGTTGAAAACCTCTTGGGGCGGCCCAATGGTGTCAAAGAAAAAAAGAAAAAGAAAAAAGAGAAATAAAAAGATCTCTAGGTGAAAACCTCTCTTGAGGTGCCCAGGGTAAGCAACTAGAATGAAAACCTCTTGGAGGCAGGCTAGTTGTTTTCAAGAAAAAAATAAAAATAAAAAATAAAAAAGACGAAAGAAAAAACATGAAAAATTGTGTGCAGGTCAGCAGGAAGACGATTAGAGAGCAAAGGAGAATCAAAAGGGACTTCTTCCACTCATATTTTTATTCCTCCATTCATTATCCTTCATCATTCCACCATTCCTCTCATTTTTTCACTCATTTGCCTCAGTTTGAAAGGTTATTGTGTTTTCTACAGGATTCCCTATAAACCTACAAGATCCCCTGAAAACCTACGGGATGATCCTGTAGGAATTACAGTGGCTCGGGAATCCTAAACGGAGTAACCCTAGGGCGAGAAAATGACCTGGCCATGTCAAAAAAATAAAATCCCTACATCACAACTTCATTACGATACCTCTCTCCACCTTGATCACCCCTACATTCATCATTAAAAAAATCAGTTTAAAAAAAAAATCACAGTCTTCAAGACAAAACACAGAGGAAAATGAAATAGGGAGCAGAAGGGAACAAAATTTGAGTGTACTTCTCATTATTCACACTCCTAGACCTCCTCCCTATCCATTTCATCATCCTCAAAGTCGCAGCAGTGGAAATGATTAAAAATTATGAGGGAGAAGCAGTTACAGGACATCCTGTAGGAAATCCTGTAGCAGCCTATCCCACAGAATAAAAATCATGAGTAGCAGCAAGCTTCCAGCATGAAGATCCAAGGGCAGAAGAAGCTCCAGAGCAGTAGCAACACCATCATCTTCAACACTAGGTGCCTGCACATTAAGGGAATCATCAGAGGGCAATAAAAATGGAAGGAAAAATAACATGCATCCAACACACAGCAAGCACCTCATGTCTTCAAAAAAATGCAGCAAGGTATTATCACCACAGGTAAGTATCTCGCTTCACTCTCTCATTTGCATAATATAGTCAAAATATGTAAAGGTTGTGAGCGATTTGGTTTATAAGCAAAAGGTGGCTAGTTAACTTGGCCACCTTCGTTCAATTAGCGAGGGAAAATAGTTAGTCCCCACACACGTGGAAGCAGTCAAGTCAAAGAAAACGAGAATGCAATCAGAAGCAGTTGAGACTACGGATGCCTGAACTGGGAGTTGATTATGAGGAGAGGGGAATGATGAGGTGGTAGTGGGGACCAACAGTCCAAAAATAGAAAAATCATACCTCAGCTGCTAGTGCACTACCTCACTCAACTCGACCATAAGAAGAAATAAACGTTGATCCCCATGCACTCATGCATTCATCTCCTCGAGGCTCACTCTAGAAAAATCACTCTCATACCCAAGAAACCTACATAAGAGAGAAATTCCATCTTTCTCCTACGCAGGACTTCCTACAAGAGCAAAAGAGCGCACAGGGAATCCTATAGGATATAATCAGGCACTCTACAGGATTGGTAGAGAGTAGTTTCAGAGAAGGAAACATAGGGGTTGGATACAACAAACACCATGAGGAGGTAGGCCCTACATTTCCTTCCATTTTTCCAAGTGAATAGAATAGAAAAATCTCCTAGTTTGAGTGAATTTGATAGATGTGTAAGGGAATTGTCTCCTCAAGTATTTTAGTCCCATTTCCTCCTGCATTAAAATTTGTATCAACCATCTCTAATCCTAAAAACTCACCAGACAAAATGACAGGGGGGTTTAATAGAAGGGAGCCCATTAACACTTTGAGGATTCACCAACACCCTCCTGTGTTAGAAATCTTCACGAGGGATAATTGAATGGGGTATTTTGAGAAATTGAAGGGGGATGATGAAGTGGCCCAAGATTTTTCTCTCTCCCTCATTCCACTAACTAGAACCCATGTCATTGTTATGATGAGAGGACTCTCCATAGATCTCACCCCTAAATTCATAAGCAGAATTACCACACTTGCCCTAGGAGTGCCTTGGAGAAAGGAAGACAAGGGAGATAGCCAGACTTCCAAGAAGAAATTCTTTTTAGAGGGAGAGGATCCCATTGAAGACAAGAATGGAGTAAGGAGAAAAAGCCTACCATGCCCCTGGAATGAGGTAAGCTACCACCTTATAAAATAAATATCATGTGAAGGTAGGTATAGTGTGGTTTACAGTTATCACTTTAGGCTCGAAGAATTGAGGTTTGGAGCAGAAACACCTCCTCACCACAGGCTCAGCATACCATACTTCCTTTTGCAATCACTGATAGATACAAGCATAAAGGTGCAGGAAGGAAACTACCAACAGTTAGCCCACCATGTGTTAATTAGAATAATCATAGAAGATGCTCTCCAAAACCTCAAAATTCCTATCCAATGGGAAATTTTCAGAGACATGTAGACAGATGAGGATATCAAAGCCCTCACATGTGATATTAGTCCTACTGTTAGTGAAAAGGATGAAGAAGAGAATAAAACAGATGGAGAAGAAGCAGAGAAGGATGAAGAGGAGATAGATGAAGATGAAGAGGAAGAGAAAGAGAAAGAAGGTGATGAAGAAACAGAGGAATATTTCAAGGAGGAAATTGATAAACAAAATGAGTATATAGAGGGAGAAGAAGAGGGGAAAGGCATAGGTAAAAAGGGCAATGGAAAAGAGGAGGAAAAAGACAAGGAGGAGTCACCTAGGGTGTCTCCAGAACCCACTGAGAGAGAGGCAGCAACTGCCCTCACTGCCCTTAGCACCCCTATCAAAAAAAAGGAAAAAGACAGAGGCAAACCCCCTTATACTTCAGAACAAGGAAAATTACAAGGATAAGGCAGGGAAAAATCCAAACTCCAACCAAGGTTCCCATTGTTATTGAGGACTCACCTAAACAGAAGGAGAAGATGGCTCCTCTTATAAAAACTCAAGAAGAAGGATCTTCATCACAAACCTCCCCTAAGTATTCTATCACCTATGTGAGAAGGCATGTAACCAGATCCACCTCATCCAAAGGAAAAGACATCCTATAGGATACATAGATGAACCTACAGGAAGCAGAGGCAGTCCTACAGGAGACTTTGCTAAACCTACAAGAAACTCAAAAATTGGATAAGGAAGGAAGTATGCAGCAAGAAAATAAGAGAGAGGACCCAGAGCTAAGGGAACCTAGTCCTCAACCTAACTTTGACTCTTACTACAAATTTATTGAGGGGGGCAAGGTCATTCCACAAAAAATTTCCATTCCATTATTCTTTGAGCTTGAGAAAGAAAGAGCCAAAACTCATAAATGGATGTAGATTTCCAAGTCCAAGGGAGTGGAGGACATTGGTCACATGGAGGAGAAGCTCAAAGAGATGGGAAGAGAACTAAGTAGCTTGAGGGACATAGAGGCCATCATGAAAAATAAGTTGGAGGCAGAAAATGCATGGTTGAAAGGACATCTGCAAGAAAGAGAGAATCAAATGGCATGCATGGCCAGTATATCTTTGGAAGCAATCCAGTGCAAGATTCTAGCTAAGTCCTATGCACTATACCTTAAGGAACAGTGGTTTTAGTTCCAAATCAAGACCCTAGCACAGAGAGGCACTATGCCATTCCAGGATTATAGACAGTTCATTGATCTTTGTGATCAAAGCACATTGGAAGATAGGGCTAAGATGTCTGAGTTCTACTTGCATAACATGGCTTTGACAGATATGAATGTATGGGACCCTAATGAAAATCTAGGGGATTTACAGTTGATGGCTTTGGCATCATGGATGAACCATGAGGAAGCAAGGGCTGCAGAAATGAAGAGGATATTGGCAAGGGAACAAACAGAGCCTCTTATGATCAGAGCTGAGCAGTCCAATCCAATGGCTCTCATCATTACACATAATTTAATTGCAAATGATCCTCAACTTGCACCCAGGTATCTTGCTGCCTAAGAGCAAGCAATTACACATTTTGAGGACATGTTCAGATTTTTAGGGGATGACAACATGCAAGCTTGCCTAAGGAGATGGAATACTTTTCCATATAGTTTGAAGATCAGAGAGTACCACTCTCCTTAAAGGATGAGAGAAGCACTGAACATGACACCCATGTACAAGCAATCCATCCAAAGGCTCAAAGTCAATTGGAATGTCTTGAGACTCAATCCACCACTACTCTTGGGGATGTTAGAAGGAAGGAAGGAAGAAGAAGAAAGAAAGTAGTGGGAGGAGGTAGAAAAGAAGGTAGGATTCTATGCACAAGAAGAGGAAACCAAAACAGAAGCATGGGATGTCAGGGAGGCCACTAGAGCTATGAAAGACATGGATATTGATTGAGTTGCTCAGAGGATGAGCAACACTTTTAGTAGGGGGTGATGATGAGCCTCATCATTGGGTAATTATACGGGTCTTAATTCACCTCCTAGCTAGTCAAATCAACTCTTCTCACAATTTATTACATGTTTTGATTATATTTTGTTTAATGAGATGAGTTAAGGTGAGATGTTATGCCTAAGGACTAATATGCATTGAATGTAGGTTTGGAAGAGAAAATCAAGGAATTTTGGCAAGACTAAGGTTCGAAATTCAAATGGGACAAGGGAGAGAGATTGAGGAGGTAAATCTCCCTCATTTACTCCTCCTCCATTCGAATATTCCTCCATTAATCACACCAGCTCGGAGTGCAATCAACCAAGTCATGAAGATAAAAAGGCAGTTGAGCAAGTGATAGACAAAGAATTAGTCCATCTCATTTTTGGGAGCTGAGCCTCCCTAGATTTAAAGAATTATTTGGGGACTTCAGTTGTATAAGTAGAGAGGCCTAGAGCCTCATTAGAATTCAAATTTTGGTTGTAAAAACTCTAGTTATTTTCGAGCTCCAGACTTGTGGAAGACATTGATGTAATTTTCTGTTTTGATCATGAAGATGAGCTTTTTCTTGATCTAGCATTGAGTTAACTTAGAGGGCTAAAGCCTTTAGGTTAGGGCCCAAACCTAGCAGCAAAGGCTCCTCTTCTTGTATCTGTATGCTTGACTTAGTTTCATAGATTCATGGTTAAATTATCTTTAGAAGCATTTCATTGCAAGTAATGTGGATTTGATTAGTTGTTTATTAGTTTGCTTCCATTTGTGCTTTACTTTAGTAGTAGGTTAGAAGGGATAAAAGGAGCACCAAAAAGATGTTAGTAGGTTTCTTGGCCTCACCTCTTCCCTCAGGGATCATGATTTGAGGAAAAGACCCTTATGCAGCCCCAAAAAGACAGATTTCCATTTTCTCATAAGATTTAGAGTTTACTATACTTGAACCAGCATTTGATCAATTTTGCAAGTGTAGGATTTAATTACCATCTCTTCCATCTTCAGTCTTATAGTAGATCTCATCCATGATTCCATTTTATTCAGCAACTTTCCTCATGCATGAAGTAGACAACTAGTTCATTAAATTCTGCTTTTCTAGCTTGTTAGAATTCTTCTTGTTTACATGACTTTTTGGCAATTATAAATGTTTGATGTAGAGCAAGTGCTTCAGAAGTATAAAGAGATCTCATAGCAGGAAACCACCTTCCAACTTCATCCATCCATAATCATTCCTTGCTTTCACTAAGACCTTCACCAATCTCATCATTTTACATAGAAATTCCTCCAAGCGTGTTGAGCAAATCCAACCATCTCCTAACCTTGGTTTTGAGTTCTAAGTGATCCTGGGCATTTGCTCACTCCATTCCACGCATCCACCACCTTTCCTAGGCCTTCCACCACCTCCAACAACCATCATTTTTCTCTCAGCTATATCTTGTAGAAATACAGGGAATCCTGTAGGTTTCTAGTACATCCTATAGGTTTTCCTGTAGTGGCTTGTTCTGAGACCAAATTGAGGGAAAACCTCTAGGAAGCCACACCATGCCACCCAAGGTTCTCCCAAACCTTCCAACCATCTCCCAAACCTCCGAACCATCCACCAACATCAGTAAGCCACCTGCCACATCACCAAAAGAGATTAGGGTTTACACTTGATCTTCCATAAAAAGAATAAAAAGAGCAAAACAAATTTATTTAAGTCATTTACATGCACAGTAGTGATGTTTGATGTCTTGCACTTCCATGATTTAGATAGTATCATTTCATACATGTGAGCATGGCATTCTTGTAAATCATAGTTTCTTAGCAGTTAGTTAGAAAATGGTGTGTTTCTAGCATAGGATTTCAGTCATTTCCCTTATTGCAGTAGACAAAATTTCTTCTAGAGTAGATTTCTCTTTCTTTCATCAGCAATCAAGCTTCTTTTGAATCGATAGAAGCCTGGCTTGAAAGCCCTAGTGGTCTCTCGCCATCTGAACAATGACAAAAGGCAGAACCATCACTTTTACTTGTGCATACAACACTGTCACCTCTAAGTTTGTACGAATCTGGGTTGATAAAGTAAAGCTGGTAGCTCCAAGAGTTGCAACATTCTTGCTGCAATACTGGTGCTCATCAGGTGCATAAAGTGTCACGGTATAAAAATGCAGCCAAACCCTAGAAAGCAGGACGTTGCAAAGGAAAAATCTGCTAGGAAAGCAAGGTATACAAATACCTTATCTAGAATCACAAGGGGTTGTTCATTCAGGGGTAAGGAGGTCTCATCTCAGGGGGAACCAATGGTGAAGGTTCACGGTTGGGTGGAAATTTGTTCATCCCAAGTAGAACCTGTTGGCCTCTGGTTAGAGTGTAACAACCCTAGTCAAAAATCCATGTAAAAAAAAGTATAAGACCAAGATCATTGGACATGTATTCCAAGCTGAATGGTGGGAAAAACATCCTAGTAAGTGTCACTTCGGTTTACTATGGCTAGGGAAATTGGAAAAGGCAATGGCAAAGGTTTTGGAAAGGAAAAACGACATTTTGGCACATTTATTTATGAAACTAATGGAAATTAGGAGAAAAGGAAGGTGAAAGGTCACAGGTTGCATGTGAGGAGAAAAATGAAAGAAAATAATGGAAACTGAAGAAAATAGAGGCTTCATTGATTAAAAAGTCTTATGAGGATTAGTGGACAGGCTTGGTCAATGTAAGCTTTTGTCAATTCAGTTTTGGAGCTCTCATTCTATTCTCTCTCTCATACTCTTCGACACCTAGAGTTTTCTTGGAGCACTCTTGGAGAGTGTGGCATACTTGGATGCTTGGAGCAAGAAGGCAAAGGAAGAGCAGGAAAGTGTAGCAGGACATCGGGATCATCAGCTACAACGTGTTTTTCTTGAAGGTACCGAGTTGCATGTATGTTTTCCTCACTAGTTTTGGCATGCATGGCATATGCATGTGGTTTCTTGGTTATGATTTGTCATTAGCATGGAGGATTTCCTAGATTGACAGTGGATTTTCCTAGCCTTTTCATTTCCTGGATAGCCATGGTGTTGTGGGTTCATTTCCTTTTGTTTTCTGGTTGATTCTCATGTTCATTTAGCTATGGGTTGAGTTACTAGTTCTTTGAGCCTTGGTTGTACAAACGTTTTGGAGTCTTGTAACAATGTGGGTTGAGTTACTAGTCCTAGTCCTGGTGTTTTAGGAAGTTTTAGTGTTCTTGGATAAACGCCTAATCCCTCTAGACTAGTAGCTTAATCTAGAAACAATAGCACAAAGTATTCTCTACCTTTTCTAAAAACAATAGATAAAATAAGAGAATAGAGAACCTACTTGTAGCTTCCGCTTGTTCCTTATCTCCCTTGACTGATTCTGTTTCTCCTTCCCGTACTTAAGCCGCTTGAGAAGTACTTGCACACAGACAGAAACAAGAACCCATCAAAGCATATGATAATGATCTATTGATTAAATATAGCATGGAATCAAGTACATGATAAGCATATGAAAGCATCAAAAGATAATACAAGCATATGGAAAAAGCTTTGAACACTTTATTAATAAAAGGAAGAATTACAACCCAATTTTCCTGATTCAACATCATTCCTCCAGTTCAATCCCATCCTCTCCTCACAACAAGCAAGACACTTTGACATCATTACAATACTTGCAATCAACTCAAAACTCATATCAACAGCATCTCCCTACTATTCAATAATTTCCAGCCCCTGATCTCTTAGATGAGTGATCTTTTTATAGGTGAATGAAGGAGGTTATGCCATCAATGGTGATAATGAATGCCCTCCTATTTTTAGAAATCAGTTCCATGGAAGAAGGGATAAGGGGATTGATGTTCCTTAACTCCCTTCCTCATCCAAATGCGAACTCAAAGGAGTGGGTAGTTTTGAGAAACTTCTAAGGGCATCTAATGGATAAGGAATCTTCAAACCCTCACAGAATTTCGCTCAAATTCGCCTAGCGCAGGCCAAAGAGGGACCAAGTGCGCTGCATAGCACCCTGTCAGTGTATGGTTTGCATTGCAGCGCACCCTAATGAAGGCCTACCTGCACTGATCTTCTTAGAGGTAGTTTTTGGATGTTTTCAGTGATAGAACTTCTTGGGAAGTGAAGCATTTTGATGAATAACTTCTTTAGGGCATGTAACAACTGCACTAGGGGTTGATGGGCCCTAATAGTATTGATCTGTAAGTTGGGGTTGATGTGCCCAAATGGATCTATAACAGTTTCCCCCTAAAGCATGAAGTCATAAATATATATGTTGAGTGAAATGCTTTATCAAGAGGAGAGGAGGTTTCGAATGGAAAGTGACCTGCATCAATTACAATACATATATCATGATAATTTGATTTTTCTCATGAACTAGCTAAGGGAAGGCTTACCCATGCTCAGCTTATAAACTTTCAATACATGTACAAATATAGTCATCTACAGATATAGACCCATGAATGGTTAACAATGAAAATATCACAACCCAGAGGGATGAAACTAGATTTGGGGTCTTCAATCTCGTTCAATATTTTTCTCATGTACAAGTATAACCATGTGAATAGATGTTCTAAAGTCGAACATGGAAAGACATCGTCTGATTAACAACCAATGATGTAAGCCGTTAATAGAAACGAGAGGAATCAATGATAATGATAATGACCCTCAAGGTACTATAGTACATTTTGCATGGTGTGAATAAATTATTTTATGTCAAACACCATACAAAGTCTTTCAGTCGAAGGCCATTGATGTCAACCTATCGTCGGAAGCAAGAAACCTACCATTGATGTATGTAAGCTTCAAGTTATTGAAGGGGTGTTTCTAAGTCAACTTCTTGGATGATGTGCTGATGTAGACAAGAAGCAACTCGCCACAGGAGGGCCTTGATGTATCCCACATATACAACACGAAACGAGATAAATGATTTTGGAGATGAAAAATCGACTGACGACACAAATTTCAGGAATGGCGGTCATGAAAATGAAGGTTTATGGTATTGCAAAGGATGAAGTTTGAACTGAATGACTTCTCTTGAACATGTCGGCGACACTAAGATGAATTGGTGGCATTGACCCAAAAAAAAGTAATGGATGGTATGATATACCAATGGTGTGATAACCATCAAGCTGAATGACCCATCTCACATAGTCACGGTGATGAGGTGAAAGTGTCATGTTCAAGAGCGACTTGCTACCATAAAGTTTTCTCGGCTTTTTCCTTTTTCCCCAGTCATTGTTGACCAGTACCTCTTTACCTCTTTATTTTTTATCAAGCTTAAGGAGGATAACATGTACTTGTTGTATAGTTTCACCATTCGAGCGAATCCATCGCTATTTGATGCTTTAACGAGTCTAGCGAAGGTGAAACTCGGCCCTGTCTAGATGGAAAAGTTTGTCGCTATTTGATGTTTTTAACGAGTTTAATGACAAAGAAAACTTGGTCATTTTCATCTTTAGAGAGTTTGAAAATGGACGAAAATGAAACTCCATAAGTTCTTTTTCGTAAAATAATCTCTCAAGTATGAAAAATAGTAAAATAATACAAGAGAGATATCGTTTCCAATCCTTTAATGAGCTGGAATAGACAAGCGCTTGACAATCTTTTCATATTTAGAGAGTTTGAAAAGAGTTTAAAGAGGACTCCAAGGGGGTTCTTTTTCATTTTTAACAAAGCTCGAAAAAGAGACAAAAGTTTGATTTGTGGTCAAATATATTCAATTTACACTTGAGCGCGTCAAATTCTGCTTTAAGCTCTTAAATTTGCTCAAAATTCCATCAAAGAGGATTAAAAATACATGTTCATGGAAAAAATGAATGTTTATTCGATTAATGTGCAAAAAATAAACATAAAAACAAGTTTTATCATTCATTTTTACCCTTTGACTTTGGTGCTCTTAAGCAGTTTTCTACCTCAAAGTTCACTAGCTGATTGTGGAGGATTCAGTGGACTGTTTCTCGTGCCGTCCAGAACAGGTAGGAGCTATCCCTGTTCTCTTTCATTTTATTCCATTTTTTTCAGCTTTAAGAAAAAAAAATTGGTTTTTGAGGCCCCTAGGGTTTCATTTTTTGAACTCTGGATCAGTTGTTTTCTCCCAAATTTTCCACTGTTTTTTGCAAAAAATGGATCCTAATTTGTCTAATGGTTGCATTGTAGACATTCATCGGATCAAAATGGTAATTATATGGAGAGAGCGAGAGAATGAAGAACAAGATATGATTTCCATAAATAATCAGGGAATAGTTGATTCCCTAAGGAATTGTGAGTTACTCAAGTATTTTCGATTATCTAGTATGCGGCAACAAATTGAGCTTTTATAGTACCTTGTTCATTCTTGGGATCCTACCGATCAGGTCTTTCACATTAGGGGCAAAGTGATCCCCTTTACCATCGATGACATTTACTTTATGACTGGACTTTCGAGGCGGGGTTCCCCCATCTCATTATCAGGATTTACCAGGGAAGGTGAATCAGTGAGAGACTATATACAACAGTTCTGTCGGGAAGGAGCTCAACCTAGCAGAGACGGAAAGATCAACATCAGGGATGTTAGTGATTTACCATTGAGAACAATCCTTTTTACCCTCGCCAAACTGGCTGGCAGCGCAACTTTACACTTGGCAAACAGGTCATATATGTAGTATGCTTTAGAGTGTTTAGAGCCAAAAGTATTCAACTGGTGTGAGGCAATTCTTTTATCCATGAAAGAATAACTGACCAAGGTAAAGAATGGAAAGACAAAAAATTATGGTTATGGGTCTATCTTGATTTCTTTTGCCTTGGAGAGAATTCCACTCATGCAGCCACAACACATCTCACTAGCAGTACCTGGACCTAGAGACCCACGATGCAGAGGTGGGTAGATCTTATGGCTAGGCATGCTGGCCAGTCATTGATCTCGTTTACCCCTGCTTTCTTTGAGTGGTTTGAATGATAGGACATGGCCTTCACAAAATATCCATATTCAGGAATGGATTTTCGTGGTGATCCAGATCTGATGTTACCGGTTGGAGCGCAGTGGAGTGTTATTGGTAAATTGTTTGACCAAAGTGTTTTTTCTTTTTAAAGTTTCTACTTTTTTTTGTGTTTTTTGATTATTTCCAAGACTAAACAAACATTTTTTATATGTATTCAGATGTTGGATCTGTTCGACCTGTGGGACACCAACGAGAGGCAGGTGCATTAGTACAAAGAGTTTTTGGGAGAGAAGTTCTCTGAGACATGGATTTAGCAAAGAAATTGGTCGAGCTATAGGATCACATAGAGAGTTTGACCCTAGGTATTCCGGATGTTTGGATTGATGAGTTACCTATGTGATTGCAGCACCATACCATTGGCGTGCCGAGTCATTGAATGATACCCCTACGCATGATAGCACAAGCTATGACCTGTTATCATGAGCAGCACTAGTCTACTTGGATATTTCTGCATACATTTTTGAGTTTTTGGGTCAGATGACCAATTTTTGTCTTGGACGCAAACTATTTGTAAAAACTTATATACAGCTATCTATTTAACTTTCAGAGTTTTATTATGGTTAAGTGATGCAATCCTATTCAAATGATGATGTGAATTGAAAATGTTTACTTTACATATGTCACAAATGTCTATTTAACACATAACTCGCTAGAGAGTTATTTAATGTGTTCATATTTATGGAAATATGCTCATATTGAATAAACTCAAAATACCTTTCCAAAATATGAAATCTAAGGAACATGCGATGAATTGTTGGGTTTCGAACGATATAGACGCCAATAAGCTATAGTACAACAAGTTGTGAGTCTAGCCTAATGATGATTCGGCGTATGCCAAGTGAAATGGCATCAGAGACTAGTTCAATCAACGCGCTATACTCAACGATATTGTTTGTCGATCGTCCAATACATATCCCTCTAAAACTCACTAACTCGCAACTTGGAGCGAAAATGGCCCATGCTGCAGAAGATAAATTCTGCGTACTATGACTAGCTCCATCGGCATAACCAACAAATGGTTCCGAAAAGTTAGACATCTGCAACAAATGTTAAGTGGATTACCTAACCAAATAAAAACTCTAAAATAAACACACACACAAATGCAATCAAAGCATATATACAGTGAGTTTTACTACACTCAACTAAGCATAGTAACGTTTAAGGTACAACCCATTTTGGGGCTGCGATAATGGAATCCCATCATAGTCCACTAACTCGTAGGCACCTTTCGTCAACACACATTTAACAATATAAGGGCCCATCCATAGTGGTTCAAATTTTCCTGCTCCAAGTTTATCAGAATCCTGATCGTAAAGCAAGACCAGGTCACCTTCTGAGAAGACACAAGGCTTAACATTTTTATCATATTGCGCCTTGATGCGTTTTTTATGCGCCTCGTTAGCCACTATAGCATCATGACGGGTTTCATCCAGATGGATTAACTCCAAGAAATGCGCTTCTTCTTCAGAAGTGTCAGGTAGCAGGTCAATCGCGAGTTTGAGAGACGAGATTTCACATTGGATTGGTAAGACTACTTCCAAACCATACAACAACTGAAAAGGTGTAAATCCGGTCGTATTTCTTACCGAGGTTCGATATGCCCATAAAGCCGAGTACAGGATTAAATGCCAATTCCTCTTATGAACTCCAATCATTCTTTGCAACATGCACTTAAAGACTTTGTTGATAGCCTCAACTTGTCCATTAGCTTGTGAGTAATATGGAGTAAAACTATCATGTGACAGTCCTAATTTGGCAGTTAATTCAACCATCATGTGATTGCGAAAATGCGACCCATGATTTGTAACTATAGCTTTTGGTACACCAAACCTGGCAACCACATGGTTGAAAAAAAACAGAACAGCCGTTTCGCCACTGTTGTTCAATGTTGGCATCGTCTTGACCCATTTGGTAAAATAGTCAACGACGACTATAATATACCCATGCCCCCCAGCCGAGGTGGGGTTACATGTGATAAAGTCAATGCCCCATTTAGCGAATGGGCCAACAACAATGACTGGATGCAGTGGTGCAGGTGGTAATCTGGTTTTACTGTCAAATATCTGGCAAGCATGGCAACTTCTGAAAACAATAATGCAATCTTTGAATATGGTTGGCTAGAAGTAACTAGCACGTAAATTTTATATGCAGTTGCATAACTAGATAAATTCCACCCACAAGCACCTGAATGACACTCATTCAAAGCTTTTTCGGCCTCCTCATGAGTAAGGCACCTACGTAAAATCATATCGACACCACAACGATAAAGTGTATCACCAATTATTAGATAATCTTTGGCTTGGTATCGAGTACGTCGTTGTTCAAAGCGAGAGGTATTAGGCCGAAAAGCTTGGGTTTGGAGATAGACTAGTATATCTCCATACCATGGATCACTTGATGAGATAAGAAATAGAGACTCATCCAAGATTGATGCTTCTAATGTTAAATCATTGGAGGATGAGTTAAGATTGCAATGTAACTTAGAAAAGACAAGATATTTCTTTGATTTAGATTTGATGAATTCAAAATCAAACTCCTGCAAGATAGCTATCCATTTAGAATACTCGCCCCCCAGCAATTGACGTGACAAAATGTATGTCATAGGGTTGCAATCTAATATAATGGTAGTTTTGTGGAGGAGGATGTAATGACGAAATCTCTGCACAACTTGAATGGCTGCCAAGGCTAACTTTTCGACATGTGAATACTTAATTTCTATATCGTTGAGATTACAACTCAAATAATAAATAGGATGTTCAGTTCCACTTTCTTTTTGAACTAAAACCATACCAATGGTTGTATCTACAGCGGCGAGATACAGGTAAAAGTCTTTTTGATAGTTTGGGGCATACATTAATGATGCTCTAATCAGGGAATCTTTGAGAGCATCAAAAGAAGCTTGCGCAACTTGGTCCCAATGGAAGGGTACCCCTTTCTTCAATAGACGTGTATAACCTTTAGCTAATTCAACATAGTTTGGAATGAACCTCCTTAGAAATTTTTCCTTCCCTTGAAGTCTTTGTATCTGTAACAAGTTTGAAGGTGGAGGCAAGTCAAGGATTGTCTAAACCTTAATGGGATCAAGTCGAATTCCATCTTATGAAACTAAGAATCCAAGAAATTGACCAAAGCCAACACAAAACACACATTTATGTGGATTGAGTCTTATCTTGTAGCGTCGACATTGTAAGAATATTGCTCTCAAACGTTGCAGGTGATCAGTCCGTTTTCGTGAATGAGCAGGCAAATCATCAAGATAAGGTTGAAAAACGTGCTTTATGTCATGGAAGGCATAATTCATTGCCCTTTAAAATGTAGCCCCTGCATTCTTCAAACCAAAAGGTAACTTTCGATAAGTGAATGTGCCCCACGGACAAATAAAAGCGGATATTAATTTGATTGTAGCCAAAAAATCCATCCATGAATGAAAAGATTTCACATCCGGCACATTCGTCAATAATCTGGTCAATAAAAGGTGTATGATAATTGTCTTTTGGACATGCTTGGTTTACATCCCTATAATCGATGCACACTCGAATTGTCCCTTGTTTTTTCATCACTGGAACAATATTAGATACCCAATCAGTAAGAGGTACAGGGAAAATAAAGTCAGCTAGCAAAATTTTTTCAACCTCTACTTTAATGACAACGACTTTCTTAGGATGAACATGTTGAAGCCGGTGTCGTATTGGTTTGACATTAGGGTAAATTTTAATCTCATGTTCAACAATACTTGAGTCAATTCCCGACATCTCCTCATAAGACCATGCAAAAATATCTCGAAATTCACGAAACATAGCACAGTAATTATCAAGTTCCAATGGAGAGTAGGATTTGCGACATGAATATTTTCTACAATGTTAGGCTTGGTCGAAATGTTTATAGAAATCATTTAAAGAATTTGACAAGAAATCAACGATCGATGGGTGTTTTAGTTCATTTGAATAATCTTCAATGTCATCTAGAAGGTGGGAATGATGATGATAATCCTCCCACGGTGCCTCTCCTATCATCATTGATTTGACGATTCCTTCATCTGTAGAATGTATACGTGAAAAAGGATTTGAAGAGGTACCATATTCTAACGATCTATCTACCCATACAATTGTTGAGTGCGGATTAGGGTTTGCTGCACAAGCCCGAAAAATTGATTGCTATGATGATTCAATGGGGCTTAACGAAAATGCCTCACTATGACCATCAGTTTCAAAGTAGTTGGAAATATTTGTAAAATCAGATGATGTAGAAGAAATCATGTTGCAAGTCTCTACTCTTGCCACTTCCGCCAAACCAGATGGTGATGGGAGGGTAAAAGTGCCCATTAGAGAAGGATCTTTAAGGAGACCTACTCCAACACTTTGAAGTGACAGTGGGTTTCCGTGTATCAACGGAATGCTTCCCGTAGCCTGTGAACTATTGGCAAAGAAGGCTAGCTGATCAATGACTGTGATTCCACCCTTGAAAGGGAATGCAATTGTACGAAAGTACGTGGAAATGACAACAACCATAGCATATACCCAAGGCCTTCCTAGTAAAATGTTGTAATCAAGGAGTACATTAACTACCTCAATGTCAATAGTAATTGTCTTGCCCCCTAGTTCGATTTGCAAGTTACTCAAAATCCCATATGGAGTATATGTTCTTCAATCAAAGGATTTTAACGTAGTTGGTGATCGTGACAATGGTGGTGAATCAAGTGTTTTCCAACAACGCATGGACATAATGCAAGTAGATGCCCCTCATCAAGAATAGTTCGGTGAAAATTCTTATTGAGAGATTTTACTTGTATTAGGAAATCTAATTGCGTCGGTAACTGTGGTGAATATCCCGCATGGTTAAAAACCATAAGATTTGAATCCATAGGATCTATTCTGCCTATTGCTAACAATAAAGCTTGTTTCTGGGAGGGACAATTTTGTAACACCTCGAGTGTCTACATAGCGGAAGGTGATTGAACTAGACCTCCCACTATGTTATAGTTTTGAGTGGCTCGAGCACAAGGATTGAATGTTGATTTGTGCACAAATTCCTTTGGTGGCTTTATCATCAATTCAGGTACAACTGGTGGAACAACTTCTGATGAAGTCAAGGTCAAAGTACTAGGTTGATCAGTGCCCTGATTATTCAACGACGATGAATTTCCATAATATTTATTTCTTTTTGACACCAAAACATCGTTTTTTGGATTTGTGATGGATAACATGAGTACTTGGGATGTGGAAGCATGGTCAGTTGCAACCAAATGTGTCTCTGGGGTTGGAAACAGATCTGTCAACACTGCTGATGTGGTTGAAGTCTTTAAAAATTTAGAGACTTCAGAGCGATGTGGACAATCTCTTGTATAATGCTCGTCATTACATATCAGACATGGATAACGAGGTTTCCTGGCTGTGGTAGGGGAATCAGATGATTTCTCTGGAGTGGAATTTTCTTGTTTCTTTTTGTTATTCTTCCCCTTTTTCTTACCTCCTGGTTGCTTTGGATTTTTTCCTTTATCAAATGACACGACATTAATATCTGAGGCATGAGTGTTTTCTAATGCATTAGTAGATTGATTGAAAACAACAAGAGTTTGACCCGATGGTCTTCCTGCCGCCTGTGTACTTGAAGAACCGATCACACCGTCGCCGGCATGAGAGTCCTTACTCAATTGTGGGGGTGGTGGAATAGTGTAAGCTGGTCTAGGTGCATTAGGGATTTTATCATAGAGTGTGCCAGATTGTGTGTAAATCAAATCCAAGTATTGGGCACGAGTGATAACTTGCTCTTCTGTGACAACTCCACCTTTTGCCACATCCTCGGTGATTGATGGCAACAAGGATTTTGTGAACCACTCAGCTAAAAGATGATCGGGAATGTATGCCTTAACCATTTGACAATAACACCGCCACCCATGAATATGATCTAATATATGGGTAGCAGTAATCTGTTTAAAGTTGGTCAAGAATTCCGTTCCAGTCTCATATCTAATAGGTATCTGGAAGTGGGTCAAAAAGGTAGTGGCTAAAGTGGTGAAGTTACCGAAAGAAGCTCTTGGTAATTCAATGTACCATTTAGCAGCTGGACCAGTAAGTGTTCTTTGGAAAAGACGAAGTCTGATCGAATCATCATTCAAAGTGTTGGATGAACACCATAAATGAAAGGTCATAACATGATTCAATGGGTCTTCTCCAGGATTTCCGTTAAACTTCGAAATATCAGATGGTAACTTATGCAGAATTACTGGCCACCAAGGTGCATATGAGATTGGATCATTGGTAAGCCGGTTTAAATCTGGTAATTCTAAAGTTGCTACGAATGGCAACTGTCGATTCAAGTCAGGTTGAGCATACCCAGGATATGATGGAATTACTTGTGCAATAGGTCTTTGCAGACCATAATAGGGCATCTGCATTTGGTAACCTTGGTATGGTTGTTGAAAAAAACCAGTATAAGGTGGTTTTTGATAACCAGATTGAATTTGTGGTTGTCCATAACCTGCAAAGACTTGTTGCCCAGGACCTTGGTAAGCTTGATATTGACCAAAACCAGGTTGAGCTTGTGAACCAAGTCCAAACTGAGGTTGGAACTGTTGGAATTGGGGTTGTTGGAATTGCGGCAGCCACAGTTGTTGAACCAACTGTTGTTGCCCAGCAATGAAAGGTTGACCAAGTTGTGAATCAACTATACCAGTGTAAGCCTGGGTTAGTCCAAATAAAGGTATACTAACCTGAGGTTGATGTTGAGCTTTAGAAACAAGTGGTTGTTGTATAACAACTTGAGAAACTTGAACCTTTTGACTTGAAACTTGTGGTTGCAAGGGAGAAGGATCAATTTGTACCGGTTGAGATACAACATTTTGAGCTTGTGACTGTGCCACAGTAGTAACAACAAGTGTAGTAGGAATAGTTAACATGGTTTGCATTGGTTATGTTGAATACACAAGCCTTGGTTGAGTTGGCATTGTTGGTTGCCATTGACAAACTCTAATTCCATTTTGACTTGAATTTTGTGGAAAATTACCATATGGCTGTCCTCCGGAATAAGGAGGATATGATGAATAAGAATATTGCTCTCCATATGGTGGCAATCCAATATTTAATGGATACACAGGTCTTTGTTGACCAGATTGCCCAGCATGATACTGATGTGCAGGATCAAACTATTGAGTTCCCATTAGAGAAGAACCAGGTAAAATTCTGGTTGAGGACATGGGTGATGACCATGGTGCAGAAGAAACCCCTGAGTGGGTTCTTGACAATGATTGGTAACCAATCGGGATGGATGATTCACCATACAGGTGCAACTCAGGTGTGGTAGAAAACATCGAAGGAGTTACAACAAAAGATTCTGCTACAGCTGCATCAAATGATACAGTCTGGGATGTTAACGGTTGTTCAGCCATAGTTAACTGGCCCAAAAGTTGTCCTAAAGATTCGACGGGTACTTGAAAGGAAGTAGGATCAGATGAAGCAAAGTAATCAGGAGTAGTAGGGTAAAGATAAAGCCCAATTCCAAAGTGAAACATGGTTCCAAGTGTTGAATATTCTACTAATTCCTCCTCTATGGCAATCAAATCTAGTGGAAGAACTTGACCGTCAGGTCCGTAAAAGATTTCTGTTGTTGATGAACGTGTAGTTTCAACAGTAACTGATGTCTGAGGGGTAACAACTTCTGAATGTCGAAATTCAAAGTCCATATGTTCAGGTAAATGAACAACAGTTTCAAAGGGAGATTCCTGTTCAGATGTAACTTCTATTTGAACTGGGATAGATTCTGGACTAACTTCTAGTTGAGTTGTTTCAAGTTCAGAAGCACTTTCTTGTTGAACAATTTCAAGTTGAGTATTAGCTTGTTGTTGGACAACCTCCGTTACTATTTCACTAAGATAAGTGCTAATGTCCTCAGGTAATTGTGGAACTTCTTCTTTAGGAATGGATGTACCAGAAATACTCAGAGTAACTAGAGTCTCTATAGCTACTGAAACAAATATTTCAGGTAATCCAGATGAAGAACTAGGAGTTCTTGATGTACTAGACTCAGTTATGAGACTACTTTGTCTGAATTGGTGTTGCTTCGGGAGGCAAAGGCGATTGGCTCGCTGTTCTCCGTGAACAACGGAGTTTGGGTTGATGTTCCTCCACGATTGCTGATTAATTTTATTATCAAAAAGAAATAAACAAAAAGGGATAGCTAGGCAAAAGGTTTACCAAGCAACTGTGAACTGCAAAATACCTCCTGGCGAACTAAGAAGTACGGGCATGAAATATCCCCGAATGTTGTGTTCGGTGTATCACATTTTCAAGGTGACCGACTTGGTTACTTAAGGATGGATAACAACCTAGTGTTGTCCTCCCATATATACCCGAAGGTACGTGGAGGCCCAGTCTGTATAAGCGTTATCTAATGCAAAACCGCACAGTGAGAGCATTCCCATATACTTTACGTACTGTAACACCACCCTATATACCCGAAGGTATGTGGACGAGCTACGATATACTCACGTATATGGAATGAGGTATCACACTCAAGATGTATTGCAGACAAGTTAGCGACAACTGCTTGGTTTAACGACGCCGGAACACGTCTCTAGCCTAGAACCACTAAATGTTTTCGTTAATGACAATGCTCCATTAGGTAAATTGATGTTTATTTTAAGTTGATCTTGCTTAGGAATTTGTCTTTCAAGTTCACCACGTAATGTATTCTGAAATTACTAGAAATGCAACTGTCATGATAAGCATTCTTTCCATTCAGTTTTAACAATGAAAATCCTAGCTACTTAGGGATAGAGCAATCAGATTTCTTTTGATCAAAGAGCAAAGAGCACAATCTAAATGCAAATTCCCTACACTATTCCTTTCAGCACACACAAACTCTTTTCAATGCAAGATGCATGTATTTCTTTTCAATTTCCCTTAATGTGAATGATTCAAAAAGGAAAACTAATGCACAAACGATTAGCAAACTCTTTTCATAAAAATGACGATTTTGCGACAATTTCTTTTCAAGGAAAGGAAGACTCTACGACACTTTTGTTTTCAAAGAAATGAGGAATTACGACACTTTCAACGAAAAGACTAATCATATGCACATATCAACCAATTGATCTTTCATGAATGAAGATTTGACGACAATTCAACTTTCGAAGGAAAAGACGATTTTACAACACTTTCTTTCGCTAAAGATCAATCGATTAAAACTAACTTTCGACTATAGATTGAAAATGATAAAGTAAATACATAAGAAACATTTATCAATCCTAGTCTAAGTAGGGCCAAATTAAGGAGATGAAAAACTATTTTCAGAGACAAAACATCATTGACATTCAGCAACTCATTCAAACAAGAGAAAATTGGCAAAAACTTTCAGTTCCTAGATGGGAAACTGACCCTGAAGGGATCAACGCAGGTAGCAGTTAGAGACAGTGCAATGAATCACACTGCATCTATGCGGGAAGTGCACTGCAATGCACTGTGTCCTTCATTAGACTGCACTGGTGATAGTAAGCGATTTTGAAGGCAATTTTGTCATAGTTTCGACTCAATTTTCAATGAAAGATGACTGAAATCAATCAATGACTACAAGTACAGTATGTAGAAATGTCTTAAGAGGCTGATAAGCTACTAAGATGGATAATCATTCCCCAGCGGAGTCACCAATTTGTTTTGGGAAGTTTTAATGTTCTTGGATAAACGCCTAATCCCTCTAGACTAGTAGGTTAATCTAGAAACAACAGTGCAAAGTATTCTATACTTTTTCTAAAAACAATAGATAAAATAAGAGAATAGAGAACCTACTTGTAGCTTCCACTTGTTCCTTATCTCCCTTGACTGATTTTGTTGCTCCTTCCCATACTTAAGTCGCTTGAGAAGTACCTGCACATAGATAGAAACAAGAACCCATCAAAGCATATGATAATGATCTATTGATTAAATATAGCATGGATTCAAGTACATAATAAGCATATGAAAGCATCAAAAGATAATACAAGCATATGGAGAAAGCTTTGAACACTTTATTAATAAAAGGAAGAATTACAACCCAATTTTCCTGATTCAGCATCATTCCTCCAGTTCAATCCCATCCTCTCCTCACAACAAGCAAGACGCTTTGACATCATTACAACACTTGCAATCAACTCAAAAATCACATCAACAGCATCTCCCTACTATTCAATAATTTCCAACCCCTGATCTCTTAGATGAGTGATCTTTTTATAAGTGAATGAAGGAGGTTATGCCATCAATGGTGATAATGAATGCCCTCCTATTTTTAGAAATCAATTCCATGGAAGAAGGGATAAGGGGATTGATGTTCCTTAACTCCCTTCCTCATCCAAATGCGAACTCAAAGGAGTGGGTAGTTTTGAGAAACTTCTAGAGGCATCCAATGGATAAGGAATCTTCAAACCCTCACAGAAGTTCGCTCAAATTCGCCCAGCGCAGGCCAAAGAGGGACCAAGTGCGCTGCATAGCACCTTGTCAGTGTATGGTTTGCATTGCAGCACACCCTAATGAAGGCCTACCTGCGCTGATCTTCTTAGAGGTAGTTTTTGGATGTTTTCAGTGATAGAACTTCTTGGGAAGTGAGGCATTCTGATGACTAACTTCTTTAGGGCATGTAACAACTGCACTAGGGGTTGATGGGCCCTAATAGTATTGATCTGTAAGTTGGGGTTGATGTGCCCAAATGGATCTGTAACACCTGGGTTGGACAAATGCTCTGGAAACCTTGGTGGGTTGAGTTACTAGTCATGTATTCTTGGTTTCACAAACACTCTGGATCCCGACGACAACTATGGGTTGAGTTACTAGTCCTAGAAGCCTTGGTTGGAGCAAATGATTTGGAGCACTGGAATTCTTGGGTAGATACCAATCTAGTGATGGTTTGTGATGTCCAACCATGAGGTGGAATCATTGTTTGATGGGTTGAGGTGGTTTGGCCTCTGGAAGCCCTGGTTCAGTTTTGATGGATTGTTCCATGAGATCTCACATTCATGCTTAGAATATGGCATAGGGGTGACTAGTTGAAGAGAGATTTGGCTTAGCCATGTCTATGATTGGTTGTTCGTGGAAGTCCCAAACCTGGTTGGCTTTTGCATCATTGATGTGAGGTTATTTCTCCTTGTTAATTCATGAGTATTATAATGGTTTATATGTGGATTATATAGTTGTTGTTTCCTTGGTATTTCTGTTGTTATTATGATGGTTAAGAAAATGTATTATGAGAGTGGCTATGTATGGTTCTCATCATGTTTTTACTTGTAAATGAATGAACAATGGATCTATGGCTTAATAGATGAAATTACAGCTAATGTGTTGAGGCATCAATGTTTCTTGGCGATTCTCAGATAAGTATGAGACCCCTATGCTCAGTTTTGGTTTTAAGACCTACAGCTTTCATGTTTGTGACATGTTTGACGAAATGCCTGTCATGGCTAGTAGAGGTCCAATCCAGTCCTTGTTGATTTTTTTGCAAGTGTATCGTTGTTTCGTTGTGAAAATTCATTTCTAAAGGTTTCATTGAGTTCTAGGTAGTGACGTGGGCTCTGGGCCTAAAAAAGTGGCACAAATCCCAAAGTCGTAGGCACGAAACTGGGGAGAAAAGTCCTTGAAATATCCCTTACCAATGTTGTGGGAGCTTCTGGAGCCTCTTAGATGTACCTTGGTCCATATCAAAGGATCATCCAAGGGCTTGATGCACTAAAAATGCAGTTGGTCTCAGGGGTTGGTTACCTGAGTGGTTGGGATGGCTCCTAGGAGTTTTGTTGCTGATGTGGAAGGTCTGTATGATATGTTTTGCCGATTCCACTTCCTTAACTAACACATAGGGATTCGAATCATATCATTGTAACTTCTCGTCACATGTTTACCCTTGTTGGCCAGTTACTTGGGTAGATGTGGGAGGAGGGTATTACAGAGTGGTATCAGAGTGAGTTTCATTCTCTTTGGGTGGTGTCTGGTTTCCATTCTTTTTGGGTGACATATGATACCACAGAGTGGTATCATAGCATGGTTTATCCATCAGACTGGATGGGCAGAATGTGTTTTTCATGCATGCATGTTAGTTGTATGTGTTCTTTATGTTTGTGGACTATGAGCTTGTTGTGTATGCATGGTGGTGGTCATTGTTGTTGTTGTGTCGCCATGTGGAAGTTAATGATGTTGTTGTTGGGATGCATTAGTCATGAATGCATGTCAATGTCTATATGTTGTTATACATGCATTATTATGAGCATGTTTTTTGTGCATGAGGTCGTTGCAGGCATTGCAAGTCATCATGATGTTGTTGGTATGTTATCATGCTGATGAGTTGGTTGAGATAAAGCAGGAGATGCAGACCATCAAAGTGACGTTGCAGCATTCAACCTCGAGGAAAGAGCATGTCATCATACAGATTTGTATGTTGGGCATGCATGTATGTAGGTTAAGGATTTTTATATGCATTATGGTTGTGTATGTCTTTCATTCTATTTATGTTATGGTTACATACATGATAGATGCTAGTTTATTAATGTAGTCATATGCGCATGTGTCAGATAGTCATGAATGATAGTAACATGTGGTTGTATGCATTGCTATTATTGTCTTATGTTAGATAACTTGATGATTATGTTATATGTTGTTGATGAGTATGTATAGGTTAAGTTGTTGTTGTTATTTGATAGTTAGCTTGATGAATAGGTTATATGTTGTTGATGAGCATGATATATAACTTGTTGTTATATGCTAGTAACTTGATGATTAGGGTTATTATATTAAGTTCTTGATGTTATATGTATCATACTAATTTGGATTGGTCTATGCAAATGGTTAGGGTTATGACATTCAGGTATGAGTTAATATGTCATGATATTATGTCATACTAATCTAGACTGACTGTGCATATGTGATTTTTATGCATGAACAAAATATATTTATAAGTGTATGATATGAACATGTTACCTAATTCTTGTTCTAGATATCATAACCTTATTTATAACATTATATTGTAATTAATTGACACTCTCATTGTGATTGGGTCCCAACTTCTCTAATTTATGTTCTAATTTCTACAAATATGGAATCAACTTTTACTCATTTCCCATAAAATAAATATATTCTTCTTTCCATCCCTCTTTGAAATGACGAAACCTTTTATATCTTACTGGAACTTAACAATGGGGAGTTTTACGCTCCTCAATATATTATTCTTTGGCCATTTTTTTTTAATTATACTTAACTGAACCTGATAAAGAAGAGAAATGTACAAAAATAACTCTATTATTCTTATACGACATTTTTTTAAATTCTATATTTTAAAACTACTTTTAATTAACTTAATCAATACAATTCTTACAATATCATCTCATCTGTGTTTAATTATTAAAAATACACTTGTATAATATTATAATTAGAAACGTAAAACACTAAAATAATTATAATGATTTGATTTATATTTATTTATTTATTTTTATATTTGTTCAAATTTATATAATTATTATATGAGAAAATTGTTGTAGTTGATATAAGAGTTGAAAAAATTAAAATAATAATATAAACAATTATTTTTTTTTATTTTTTTTTCGGAGAAAAAATCTGTAACCCTTTATTTAAAAAATGAAAAGTTACAATTGCAGATGCAATGAAGCATTCCATAAGCTGCCCATTGGGCTCGGGTGCTTTCGCACCCCTCGCAACGTTACACAAACTAACGTGCAAAAAGAAGAAAGAAAGGGAGAGAGAGAAGTAAGGAGGAGGTAAGAAAAACTGATTTCAATTGTGAGTAAAACTCACGCTTCAAGTTTTCCTACCCTTTTTCTTTTCGACCTTGTGCCACTCTCCTTGAGTGGGCTCAGTCGAGGCTATGACTAACTGTGTTTCTGCTTTCTGCGAGCCTATTTCCTTGTCTGAATCTGAAGTATCTGATTGGTGATGCCGTTTGAACCCTCCCATGCTCTAATCCTCGTTTGTCCTCTCTGCCTGATTTGGGTGAAGCTGTGAAGCCTTGTTGTCTGAGGTGGTTTCCTTCTGTGTCCCCATTTCTTGGGATACCTCAGCATTCTCTGTGGGAGTATCTTCCTCTTATGCTTCTGATTCTTCATCCTCTGAGTTAGGAGGGGGGAATTTCCATCCTTTCCTCTGCTTCCCTTTCTGCTTTCTTTTACTGTTTACTTTCTTGGCTTCTGGACATGTGCTTTGCAAATGTCCTGTTTGTCTGCAGAGCCTGCATCTGAAAGCTGTATTTTCATAGTCTAGTGCTTGCAACCAATTTTGTTGTTTGTAGATCAGCCTTATGTTGTCTGGCAGCCCTTTGCTTAGATCTACTTCCACACAAATGCGCGCAAAAGTGAAAACCCTTTCATCAATTCTCTCCAGATCTGTTTTGATGTATTTCCCTATGTTGTTCCCAATTCCTTCCAAAACTCGTTCACTCCAAAAGTGAAGGGGAAGGTTATATAGACGAACCCATACCGCACTTTGGATATAGTCATTTTGTTTGGGTCAAAATCTGGAAACCATGGAGTCATGAACAGCCCCGACGTTCCCCAGAACCAAGGCCCAACACTGATGATTTTATCTCTGACTTCCCTGGATGCAAATCTGATTATGAAAAACCCTTTGGAGCATAAATGTATATCACATTCCATGGTCCAAGTGGTGAAAATCCAATGAAATAGATCCATTGGTTTTGGCCAGAAACTGTTGAAACGACATATTAGGGCCTGCGTTTCATAGGACTTAACATAATCGTCAAGCCCTGTGGAATCAAAATTTAGGGTTGGAGTTTGCCCTAGCTGATCTACTATGTATGGCTTGGGTGTATATCCACCTTGATCTGGAGAGGACCCTGCATCTCTGTTGCCTTGAAGAATGTTTTTGTAGGAGGAGCCTCCCTTGGGTTGATGCTGAGGTGCTGTCTTTTTCCCCTTATCTCCTCCTGAGCTGCTTGGCTGTCCCTGAGGTATGGCCCCTCCTCTCAGCCTGAGGTTCAGAGCAATGGTTTCTCCTGGACTAATCTCATAACTTCCCAAGGTTCTGTTGTCCTGGAGAGACCATCTGCCACTGACTAAATGTTGGATCTGACCAGGATATCCAGTCAAAGCCCAAATTTGCTATTTTAGCTGCAAAATAGTGCTTTCTACATGTACCCATACTAGAAGGGATTTCCTCTCAGGAGTTTTAATAAAAATTTGAAATCGAATTTTTGTTACCTGATGTCGGCATTTTGGCTGAGTTTCTGATCTGCCTGAACCAATGTCGCTGCTAATTGCCATGTGATCTGGCTGAACGCAATCTTTCAGATCTGACCTCTTATTGGGTCGTTCTTCCATTTGCATGTCACGATCTGCGTACCCTCTGCTTAATCGATGCACTTTTCCACTGATCTGCTGCCTGGGTTCTGGGTATTCTTGATTCTTGCTCAGATCGGATAGATCCGGCCCAGATCTGCAGAGTTTGGGCCATGCAATTGTGTGATGGAGCAGATCTGCAGCATGCAGTTCCCCATCTTTGCATGCAGGAGGCGGGAGTAGAGGGACAGTGTTGGCATGAACGATCAAGCCAAACCCTGACGATTTCACGCCTCTGAATTGAGTTCTGAACCCAAAGACAAGTATTGTGTGCGGATCTCTGACCTCGTACATCTTCGCGAGCTTCTCCTTCAGTTCCGCCTTTGATATATTTGGCCCGTCAAGCAAAAGGGAATTTGGACGAGGGGTAACTGCTATGCCGAGAGCATCAAGTGTTTTCCAGTCGTTGGGCTGCATAACCAATCCCGTACCGGCATCTCGGAAGGGGTCAGAGCGTTCCAGCACCACGCTCTTGAGGCCGGTCCTATGGAGGGCAGTGGCTGTGGCCAGCCCTGCAACGCTGCCTCCAACAACCACAATGTCAGTGGTTTCATTTCCAGAGCAGGAGAAACTCTCAGCGATGGCCATCTCTTCGACTCCAATTTAATCATATAAACAATTATTTTATAGTAAAATTGTATTTATAATTTATGGATGGATAAAATGTAAACAACGTAATATAATTGAAATCAAATTTAATATGCCATATATTAAATCTAATTAAACCCGTCACTTTTCAATGAACCTTTTTATGAATCATTTATTTTTCATGAGGTAAATGGATTTTTCATTAAACAATTTATCGATTATTCAACGTATATTTAATAATCAGTTAGGATTTGTTATTATGTATGTTTGAAAAAATTATAATCCTAAAATTTTAGTTATTATTTTTTAGAATTTCATTATATATTTTTTCTTAAGACATTCTTTATATTATTATTATTATTATAATAGTAAATGTAAAATTAAAACAATTAATTTATAAATTTAATTATTATAATAAATTAAAGTTTTATTATTTTTATTATAATTTTATTGTAAGGAAATCTTAATTAAATATTATAGTCAATTATAGCAATCTAAAAAATATTTTTGGTTCAACCATAATAACTTAAAATCATCTACATTCAACTATAATAATGTAAAATAATCCACATTTAATGAAAGACATTGTTAGTCAATCCATGAACTATAACGGTTAAGAACTATAGTCAAGACAGACAATATGTAAACTATAATAAACTAAAATTCTTTGGAAATAAAGCATAATTGCAGTAAACCATTGGACGCATGGATGAGTTAACCATAAGTATACAAAGTAAACCATATTTGAGGCATAGTAATAATAAATTAATAATGAAGTTAATTATATGAAATTATTAATTTTAATAACGTTTAATGTTAATTATAGCCAACTATAATCAACCAAAACAATATATAGTTAACTAAAATAAAATACAAACACATTACAATTTTTTAAATACACCAAATTAATAACCATCATCAATCATAATTAGACAAAGTCAATTGTACTTAATCCATAGTGAATCATTATCACTCATTTACAATTATAGTGAACTTAACTATTTTTAACCATACGAAACCACAATAAACAAAATTCAACTATAGTTAACTATTCCAAATAGAATAAATGAAATTCAACCAAAAAATATACATGAAACCATTGTCAACAATAATGAATCAAACTAAACCCATATTTAACATCGGAAACCATTAAACCAAAGTCAACCGTAAACAATTATTGTCAACCATAATGATTCATAATAAACCAAAGTCAACAAATCATCAACATCAACCAACAAAAGTGAACCCACATAATTGAAGGGTGCCCAAATTGGCATCTTTTTGGCACATGTCCAATACCATGTTGCACACCTTTTTCCCATTTCCATTCACTTCATCATCCTTTTTTCTTGCAAGAATGCATTTTTTATCAAAGTATAGTTATTTTATGGTTATGCCATTTTAATGTTTATTCTTTTGTATTTAGGGAAGAATTTTCCTCTTTGTGCTAACTTTTGGAAAATCACAATAAAATACTTTAGGAAATTATGTAGGTATCATTTTTGCAACACCCTCATATCATTACAAACAAAGTGTTGCAACACCCGTGTACTGCTACAACTCCCACAACTTGTTATGTCATCACGAGGACCTGTTGTTGTGACATCCTTGTGTTATTATAACTCCCTTAAGCACAATGTTGCAACATTGTTGTGACCTTGCTATGACAACACGATGGAGTCTATAAAACTTGCTACAACACACCCTGAAACCAATGCTACAACATGCTCGTCCTGCAATGAAACTCACCTAAAGTTTCATATTGCAACTCACCTGGAAATTGTTGCTACAACATGCTAAAAGTTAGTTATTGGACATAATTATTACAACTACGAAATAGTTAGCACAACTTAATGGTTGATCAACCGTCATTTTTTTAGAAACTTATGTACTTGTCGAAGGAAAGCATAAAATTTAAAAATCGTCCAGTAGCGAAAAGTTGACCATATTATGAAAATGACTCATTTGCCACTTGTCACATAGCTGAGAAAGTCAACATTTTTTGGTATTTTGTATGCTTTTGGAAAAATCATTATAATATATGGAAACAACTTGGGAAATTTAAAATTCTTGTGCATGTCCCTCGATTTCCTGTATAATTTAAGATAGCAAGGGTTATGTATAAAAACCTAGCTCCACTTGAGCCATGCGAGATAGAGATAGAGATAAAATAGAGAGAAGTTTTTTATTGTAATTTTCATTTCTAAATATTAGTATAAGCTCATGTCCCATTTCCATTTCATATGTTTGAATGGTGTGATGATTAATTAGCGCTATGTTTCTTTTATAACCATTGCGTCACCTAAGGAGGTAGGGACCCCTCCTTAGCCAGGTACTATCTGTAACTATATAATTTAGTTCCCAATATTTCTTTATATTTCAATTGGCTTAGTAATCGTTATGTTTCTCATTCCTTACATTGTTGCAACTCACTAATGTGATGCAGGCAAGTTCCCTCTGCAGACAGAGGCAACCCCTCTAGCCCTAGAGTGGGTTTAGTCACAACAAAGACAATACCAAAGCAAATTTCCTTAGATAGTTGATGTCATGAAGGCCTACCTTCAAATCCTGTTTGATGAAGTTCTTGTTGTGTTGCTCCAATTCTCATTCTTCTAATCACTTCTGTACCTGAAAACAACATACAAAGAATAGCAACGAACATAATAGAATATGACAAAAATGATCTACTTAAAGGGTCAAGGAGCTTCAAGCTATCAATATGAAATTTGACATAAGATATAGGAAATAAACTATTGGTTTGTATTAATATAAACTAAAGTAAAACTTACAACCATGCCTTGATGTCGTAAGTCTCCTTGAAGGGTCCTGTCAGCATGTCTCTGCAAGCATTCACTCATGAACTGTCTCCAAAGAGGATGAATAACTCTCTCTCCTACCCAAAAGGAAAAATTATGATGCTAGAATACTCATACAATCAAGCCAAATCCACACAAAAGCATCCCAGGCTAAGTTACATTAGAGGCTACTTCCAAACTCTAGCAAAAACTCTCTACCTCCACTAACTGAACTCTTGAACTCTGAAGCTAGCTGATCTTAGCCATGGAGGAGGTATTTATAGGAGGAGGAGCTTCCATAAGAGATGGGAGAAAGAGCTTATCCCTTTGGGAGGTTACACAAAAGGTGGAACAACCATACCAAAGGAGAGAGGCGAGCTCATATGATCCAACAACCAACCCTAGGACCGCCCATGAAGCTGTTACACTCCGAAGCTTTGACAATTTGTTTAAAAAACTTGCCAAAAGTAGCTCATTGTGAGTACAACATAGGGACAGAGCGATGACGTCGCTAGGGCTAGTTCAATCTCAGCCATCTTTGTAGGTGGAACAACTGATGACCTGTGACGACCCAAAAACATAGGTTAAAAAGGGTCTGCTCCAAGAGTAATGAACTGAGGTATTCTTCCTAAGATGACAAGGAAGACACTGACACATATTTTGCGACATGACACAAATCAAGTGTCAATAACACGGACCGACAGTGTCTGGGATCAGGGAATATGGGGTCGATGACAAAATACTATGTAACAACTAATTAGACAAGTACTATACTCTGTTCTTAGGATTAAGTTATTTACTATGTTTCTAGTACTCTATTTGTTTACTCTATTTTACAGGAAAATGTAATTATTATTTGTCTATAATTGGATTCCTTATAGCATGGTTGTTGTTTGAATATTATACATTACAACTAGTGGTGTAATTCTTTCATATTACAGGTTACTAACATTGCATCTCATGTGAATTTTTATTAGAATTTAGGATCATTAAAACCTTGAGAAAGTCACCTCTTTGGCGCACATGTGATTTACTTCATGTTTGTGTGACATGTTCTACCTATGTAAGTGGATACAATAATAAGCTTCCTAAGCCAGCTAGGTAGAAGTGTGCCATCTTAATGCTCAAGTGTGTTTTTAATTGTAAGTGTGGTTTGGTTTTCTCAATGACTTGTGGAAGAAATTTAACATCTTGCTCTATGACATTCATTTAGAATATTACAACTTCACCAAAAGTTAAAAATATTATACTAATATATATGGTGCATGGCAGCTCGCAAGTTCATACAAACACCAAATTGACAATTAAATGAATGGTTCCTTTTCTATTTGATAAATTATTAAAATAAAATTAAAGAGCTTGTTATTTTTGGCACCCTTGACGGGGAAATATTAATAATATAATTGTTGTTTTGTTATTTAATTTAGTTAAAAGGTTTTTTTTAATCTATGTGATATGCTTCTTTCAAGTCTTTTATTTTCAACAGTTTATTTTATAAATAATTTTCTTTTAATTTTTTCATACATAGAGTTGTATATCAGGAGGCTAGATTCATTAATTCCACCATGTTAAATTGTAGCAAGAAAATACTTCATTTGACTTGTGCCTTAGTCAAATGGAGAAATTTGAATTCCCACATCAACAGAATGACTTGAGCTGCAGTTAGTAGGAGTGACATGACCAAGTCACTAAGTTAAGTCATTCAATTGAAGTTTGTGGGTAAGAAGTAAAGTTATGCATAGGTTGATTGCTCAGATCTAGCAATCTAGTGGATTTATAGTTAGTGAAACTCGGTTATCTAAGATCTAGTCATGAATAGAGTCAATAGGATTTCAGTTGATTAGTTGTCACTATTGTTAACTCATTTATCTCTCAGTTAACTAGTCAATTTACTAAAAATAGCCTTAATTATGCATGGAATTTGAATTGCTTAGTTGAGTGGAGGAAAAATGCATCAATGTATTTATTATTGTATACTAAAGAGTGTACACAGTTTGTATGTATCAAGTAAGGCATTCCTCTTGGGAATTGTGCAATAAAATAGAGGATTTTACTATTCTTTAGGAGCCAATTTACTCGGGAATTGCACAAGGAAATAGGAGGAGCAAGAGACCAAGTTTTGGCTAAGTATTTTCCAGAGTAGACTTAGGAGGAAGAGATCAGTATTGCAGTGCAGGTTCAAGGATTGGAGCTGCTATTGTAAGATATCTATATTCTCATATGATATAATACAAACAGAGGATGGGTTTTGCCTAGTTGGGTTCTCCAAGAAGAATATTGTGTTCGTTGTCATTGAATGATTGCATGTGTTTCTATTGTATGCTTTCCTTAAATTGAGTAGAAGAAATTTGTGTCTATTGTTTTTAGTCTGAATTCATTAGCAGCTACAAATTTTGAGTTATTTCTACACACCAAACTCCCCTGTGCCCATAAAACTAGTAGTGAAAGTTAATATCAAGAGGAAAATGGGCACAATTAGTTGAACTACTTGACTGATGAAAAGTGTAACTAGGTTTGGTCTTCATAATGACATGTAATTGTGAATTTTGTAAATGATATAATAAAGGAAATAAAATTATTTTTATAAGTCTTGCTTCATGGGTTTCATGAACAAGTGATTTTATTTTAGATGGCTCCCATGGAGAGCCTTAGGATTTGTCATTAATGTCAAAGGATTAATTTCATACATCAAGAGCTCTTCTTAAACATATGTAAAATGTATATGAGTCAACCTAGTGTCTAGAAAGCCCTCCAAAAAGACAAGAACAGTCCTCTTGACTTAATGTCGGCCTGCAATATGAAGAAAATAAACTTATGTCAGCTCACCCAAATGACACACCTATTCGGATGATCAAGTCGGCTTAATATATGGTCAAATTACTATATAAAGGATGCTAGGCTCCTCGCATAAAGACAATGAATAGACTTCATAGATTTGAGTCCTTCGATGGAGGAGATAGAGAACATACTTCACATGTCTGAGCCTTTCGGTGGAGAAGATAGAACATAGTTTGGAAAGGTTTCATATGGGTACATTATATTGGATGAAATCACAGTCAAAATACAATTAAGATCCCTTTGTGATTTTGGAGAACTAGGGAAGAAAACAGTTCGAATATATCTATTCAGATGGACTAGAAGACAATTTTGGATACCTCTATATTGCAATGACAGTGTTTCGAAGTTGAGAAGAGCCTACAGTTTGGTGATCTAAGAAGACTATAGTTCGGTGTAATTTCTAGATAAAGGAACCTCGGTGCTGCCACAGGAAGAAGGATCCAGTGCTAAACAAAGTCTCAATAATGATGCAATTCATACATGATTACAGTACAATGATGAAGTCTTTACAATGATGGGCTTTAGAGCTCTCTCATTGCTATCTCAGTGAAGGTCTCTAGTGATGTAGTCTCAACGATGGAAGAAGAATCTAGAAGACAGAAGCAGAAGAGGACTCGTGTCTTGATCATGGAGTGGCTAATAGGTTAAGGGTCTTGGTATTGACATTCGTCAATTGCAATCTCTAAGAAGAATTTGTATGGGTTTTCCTCTCAAAGAGTGAGAGGTTTTGGCCCTGGCTTATAGCCTACATGTTGGCTCTCTTGTCTATTTATGTTCTTGCATTGGTTACTGCTTGATGAAGAAAAACACTAAGAATCTAACGTAAAGAAGATCCTAACCTAATCATGTAAAAATCATTCACAAGCAGTCACCAAAGAAGAGAAATAATATAATTCTGATGCCCTGTATTTCTCAACATTAACTCCCACAACAAGTTACAAATCTGAGAATAAACCTAAAACCTCTACCCAATAACTTAAAATTGTACGTGCTTCATCCTCTACACAAATAGAAATTATGTTCCATGAAGGTATGATAAGTGAGTAGTTTCACTTTGGAGAGCTGATTTTTCTTGACTATCTTAAAGCGCCTTCTGAAGAGGAGACAAGTCTCAAGAGGAGAGGGCCCATGAAGTTAAAGAAGAGACATACACCTTCAAATTCTCTATTGAAGAATCATATGAGGAGATCAAAATGAAGAATATTCCTCACTCCATCCTATTAAACTTTCATGGTCTATCCAAGGAAGACCCTAATGCCTTCCTCTTTGAATTTGATCTACTCTCTAGTAGCTAAGATTATGTGTTGGATGTCTAGAAATTGAAAATTTTCCCTGCGAAATTCAAGAACGTTCCACTTCATTAGTTCATGGGACTCAATAAGGACAACATTTGTAGTTTGAATCAAATGAGAACATAACTATTATAGAAATACCAAGATTATTGTAAATACAAAGAGAGGGGAAATTATTAGAATGACACAAAATGAAGGTGAGAGTCTTGAAAATTATATTGAAATATATTCAACTATAATTTGCACGAAGTAAGGTAAGAAAATTTGGCTCTTAGTACACTATGTGTTTTGTTATTGAGAGGAATATGAGATGATTGTATTGAGCTTCTCAACCTAATGGGTGGAGGATATGTATCTCAAAAATATTATTATGTCATTGTTGAGTTGTGTCAAATATATTCTAGAGGTACCTCAAAAACTGGCAGAGGACCCGAAGATGTATTGACATGAGTTGGCAAGACTTCTAGAAATGGGGTTACAAGAGAGTAAATTGGGAATATGTTAGAATATTTTAAAACTAATATACTCAGTTCATTGAGCTCCCAATTAGAATCGGCTTGAGTAAGGTATTAGGTAAATTTTTGTTAAGGTGTAGATTGTTAAAATGTGACAACAATTAGTTAAACGAAAATGTAAAAATCCAAAATTTCCTTAAGTAAATATTTGGTATTTTTTTTTAACATTGTTGGTTTTAAAAACTATAGCAATTTGTATAATGAATTCCATGGTACCAAGATAGATATATCAAGGCAGATTGGGAGATTAGTGGTGGTTGTAAGCCTGATTTTATTCTTGATAACAAAATACCTTACCTTGCACCATCGATGTTTCCCTGATAATATCAGGGTTTTACCATGTAAATTTTGTGTTATGTAAATTATTCATCATATTTGTGTAATAATTTTTTTGTTAATATTTTATACATACCCTAAATACCAGCATCAAGAACAACCTGTCAACCTTTCAATTTATGTTTTTTCTATGATCCATTACAACACTCCCATAAGTGTCACTTTTTTGGTAAAATATTTACATATGTTCAAAATATGTCACTTCCAGTATGCAACAACCAAGCACACCAACTCTATGTAAATTTATTATAGAGTTCATGATTCATCGAAGAAACATTTTTCACTCTTCTTGCATCTCACCATGCGGCCATTTAGACTGAACCTATAATAATTCAACACCTCTTATTGAATGTGATGTGAGGTTTACTCCAATGCAACCTTTCAACGCCCTATATTGATCTTGTTACTTCTTTTTCATGGCATCTATTGTTTCTTGTTTGATTTCCATAAAATATGTACACTCCATAAGCCATAGTTGGTTTTACAGATTCTGTATGAATGGAAAACTAACACAAAGACTTGTTTTCACATCTTTAGTATAGAGAATATTTCAACTTCTCATATGTTCTTAAAAAAAATTCGAATCCATAAAGTTGGGGGGGGGATTCCTTGCCCCTATGGAATTCCCCTCCATAAAAGGAGAGATGTTAATCTTGTTAATCTCTCACATGATTGTTACAAGCTAATAATCCATTTTTTTGAATGTAGAAAATTGTCATAAACTAAGAGAATTACATAATACAAAACATTAAATAGACTACTAAACCTAGAAGAATATTTATGATATTGAATACCACTTCTTCATGCAGCAAGAGAGCATACTTCATTCTTTTACATACTCTAAACTCTCACAGTGGAGGAATTTTTTATCCCAACAATTGCTTAGTGCAACAAGAGAGCATACTCTTTCCTCTAACAGACTCGAACATTCTTAGCTTTTTTTTTTTTTTTTTTTTTTTTTTTTTTTTTTTTTTTTTTTTTTTTTTTCTGAAGGTCGTTGAACAATACGACATGGGAGCATGCAAAGAAAGCTCAAACTCTAAGTTGCCATAAATAATGGATTGAAAAATATGATGGGAGATGGTTTGCAACATCAAGTAACACTTGTATCTATTGGATTATTCTATATATCATATATTGTGAATTTTCATTACCAAAAATAGTCCCTATTATAGTAAATATATTGCTATACCTTATAACTTTTTATATCGTTGTAATTTTCCCCTAAAAATTTCTTTGTGGTGACAACTGATTCATCTTTAAAATTTCAATTTGATAGCTACATGCAAAATGGAGAACTAACATAGTTAAGTTGTAAGGTGTCTCACTCCTAGAACCCTATATTTTGAATTCACTACTGTATCCACCATATCCATTAGATATGGTTTTTGAAGTGTTGGATTTTTTTTATCCTCCAATGGGAATGTATGTCTTAATTTTATGTATAACCCTCACTATCATTCAAATTTGTTCGACAACCATTGGTTTATCTTGATCTCACCATGTTGATTCCCTTGAATTGCTTGATTCACATTCTTTTGCACTATGGTTCCCAGTGGCATGAAGATGAGCGAAGCCAAGAACATATTTATCATAATCAATTGTGATTGAGTCGGAACAACACCAAAATGGTTTCCATACATGTGAGCATGAGATCAAGCTTGATCTGGTCATATTTTAATACATATTGGGTGTTTTTCGAAAGAACTGATTTATGGATTTTGGGCGCAAAGACAACGTCTACATTGATCTCTAGATGCTATCCTATGTCCTTTTAGAAAGGAAAAGGAGGTAAGGCACAAATTTCACACACAAAACACACATGAGTTGTGACTCTTCTATTGATCACACAAAACTTGATGATTACAATGAACCTGGTGAGGGGTATTTAAACTTTTTTTGACTAACAACTCGCCCAAAATAACTCGACATGCAAACACACACTAAATTCGACTTTACCCAAAATATGAATTAACTCGACTTGAATCAACTTGACTCAACTTGACTCAGTTAACTAGCTCTCTAATTTTAGCCAACTCTTCATGCGGGATTAATTAGTTATTTTAACACTCCCCCTTAATTATGACTGCTAAACTAAGACATGACTCATGACAACTCAAACATGCCTACTAGTCCATGTCTCAGCTAGGCTTATCACACTAGTTTCCTCTATGAAAGTCAAATACATCTTTTGCTAATGACTTAGTAAATATATTAGCCAATTTATTACTCGATTTACAAGGCTTCAAGTGGACTTCTCCATTTCTCTCAAGTTATCTAATAAAATAATATTTGGTATCAATATTCTTTCTCTTTTGATGAAACACGATATTCTTGGATAGTGCAATGGCTGAGGTGTTGTCACAATATATTTTTGTTGATCAGTGTTGTTTCTGCTTGAGTCCATCAAATACTCTTCTTAACCATATTTCTTGTCACGATGTTGATGTCACTACTACATATTTTTCTTTTTCTGATGAAAGTGTCACAATAGGTTTCTTCTTAGATGCCCATGAAATCACACCTAAACCAAGATGGAACACATAACCAGCAGTGTTCTTCCTATCCTCCAAGCCGCTTGCAAAATCATTATCTGTATATCCAATCCAATCCTTCTTCTTTGTGCTTACATACATTATGACACAATCTATTGTTCCTGCTATGTATCTTAGAATTCTTTTTCTTTCTCTCCAATGTGAGTTTTTTAGAGTCTCCATAAACCTGGAAACCAAACTCACTCCTTACATAATATTTGGTCCTGTATATATGATATACATGAGGCCGTCAACCAATCTTTTGAATATAGTTGGATTAACATCCAATCCTTCATCATCCTTACTTAACTTGGTACTTGTTACAATTGGTGTAGGGGCAAGTTTGCAATTTTCCATCCTGAAGCTTTTTAGCAAATCTTTGGCATGGCAAATAAAAATTCATTTTTCATATTTCTCAACTTCTATTCCAAGAAAATATTTCATGAGACCAAGATGTTTCATCTCAAATTCTTTCTTCATGGCTTCTTTAAATTGATCTAACTCAAGATCACCTGTATAAATTATGTCATCCACATATAAGCAAACAATCAAAATTTGCCCATGTTCATTTACCTTTGTGTACAGGGTAGGCTCAATGTTGTTTCTATAAAATCCATTCTTGATCATGTAGCTTGTAGGTTTTAACCCTGTATAGAAATTGCTTGCAAAGGAATTCTTAAAAATAGAAAACATATAATGGCGAGAAACACAAAATAAATACACAGAGATTTTCCCCTGGATCCCAAAACTGGGACTACCAGATTGATTTTTCATTATATTCCTTTCAATGTTACAATACATATATATACATGTACTTGAATATTAATAACGTGCTGAAGGTTTTGTGTTGGGGACTAGAGGAACGATGGCGGTATAAGGTTTTTGTCAGACCTTGCAATGGTAGACTTTCTCAGACCACGACGCCTTTGCAACAACTCATCAGCAACACTGGCAATAACATATGACAACAAATAGAGTATTCATCATGGATAACCTCCAGGGGGAGGACACGGTGCCTCCCCCCAATGATCAGGGAAAACCTCAGATGCAAACGGGAAATGACAGGAAGAAGCCATAGGAAGAAGCGGAAACGAATCATAATGCACAGATAGATAACACAGGAAGGGATGAGGTTCCTAAAGCAACCTCGGCAACCTGCAAACCTGTTGCAGCAGAAAGACCAAAGATTGAACTACCAAGTCAAAGAATCAACACCCAAATCCAGTACATGAAGGATCATGCTTTAATAGGGAAATTTATCGGCTTCTGGCCCACAGAGAAAGCCCTGCATAGTTGGATTGCAGCCAAATGGAAACCAAAAGGGCACATCACCTTGCAGTTGGGACCAAAGGGCTTCTTCACGGCAGTCTTCAACTGTATAGAGGACCGGAATAGGGTAATCGATGGAGGACCCTACTTCTTCAATGCAACTGGTCTTTACCTGAGAGACTAGATTGAGAGATTCAACCCGAACAAAGAAGATCTAAGCTAGGCACCAGTCTGGATACATCTTTACTCCCTTCCTCTAGAGTATTGGGATGAAGATTCACTGAAAGATATTGGAAATGGACTGGGGGAGTTCATTAAAATTGCGGAGGAGACAAAACTCAGAAGATATACTTCCTACGCCCACATTTGTGTCTATATGCATCTAAGCAAAGCTCTTCCGGATGTGGTAAGTCTATATCATGATGATTTTGAGTGGATTCAGTCAATAGATTATGAACATGTTCCATTCAGATGCAGAAAATGTCATGCCCTTGGCCATCTCTTTCGTGATTGCCTGCTAAATGTGAAACCCCCAACTTATACCTCCTCAGAAAAACCTGATTCTGAAGGTTTCACCAAGGTAAACAATCACAAAAAGAACCACAAAAAACCTACATCAAACCCTAAAAATCCTTCCGCCAACACCTCAATGCCATCCACTAGCAACAGCTTTGATATCTTAGCTCAACCTGATCTGACAGCCACTGAGTCCCCCTTACCCTCCGAGGAGCCTCTCAAGGCAACCTCTAAGGTCAACCCCACAGGCTCAGGGCAAACTCAAAAGCCCTCACAATCCATAGATTTCACCACCTCCATGCCCAGTCTGACTCCGATCTGGAAACCTCATGGCATGGATATAGACATTTTGCAGCAAGAGACCACCGTTGCAACAGACTTCGCGGTGGAAAGCAGTGAGGCCAAGCATATGGAAGAAGAGCCTGAAAGTATAGACATAGGAGATCTGGACATATTGGGACTGGAACAAGCTTGCAGGAAAAAAGAATTTGACAAGATCCCAGAAAGATAGCTAGAAAGCTTGGAAGTCATCCTTTCCAGAGCACATCAGCAAAGATCTCTAGGTATTCAACCCGGAAGTCAATGGGATGGAAAAAACATTCCTAAAGACAATAAAAAATGAGGGAGAAAGACAGACCTCCAAAGAACCATCTGTATTGGGGAAATGCTGGTGGAATCAGGAAGATATTCCAAGCTTACAAAGTATTACAGTCCCCTACCCAATAATGAAACATGAAGCTCACATCTTGGAATATAAGAGGGCTAAACAACCCTGGGAAATACAGAATGATAAAAAACATGATTCAGCAGGAGAAACCTCAAATCTTCTTCATGCAAGAAACAAAATGTAATTCTACCACACTTGGCCAAACTCTCGCCAAAGCATGGCCAGGCAGTCAAGCAGTAGCAGTGGATGCCTTAGGAGCTTCAGGAGGACTAGCAATAGCCTGGGATGAACGAGCTATCACGCTTACTAATATCCATGCGAGTCATCATTTCATTCAAGCCACTTTCATATAATAGGGACAAATGTGCATGGTCACCTCACCAATGTCTACTTCCCCCAGGAAGCAGTGCATAAGATAGCCATTCTGAATACATTAACTCTGATCAACTCCACCAGAATTCATCCACTCTGGATTACAGGAGGAGACTTCAATATGATTACTAAACTGGAAGAAAAAAGTGGAGGCAGGAATAAACTGGATAGTGAAAGTATCCATTTAAAGAATTTCATACAAAATAACTGGCTTATAGATATGCCATTCAATAATGGTATCTACACATGGAATAATAGAAGAACTGGCACCCAGCAAATCGCCTCCCGACTGGATAGATTTCTGCTTTCAGACAATGCCATCCATCTTGGAGGAGATCTTTCAGCCTCGATCTTACCTCTTTCTGGCTCAGATCATTGGCCTATTTCGCTCCAATGGCAAAGACCCGGGAACAACACTCGGAGACCTTTTCGCTTTGAAGCTTTCTGGCTGATGCATCCAGACTTCAACAACCTGATACATACAGCTTGGAAAAGCTTCAGTCCCCGGAAGGTTCAAAAATGTATCAATTCCAACAAAAACTCAAACATCTCAAAAAGAACATCAAGCAATGGAATCAACTGACCTTTGGCAATATCTTCCAAGCTCAGAATGCTCTAGCTCAGGAAATGAAAAGAATCCAGCAGACAATCATTACTGAAGGAAGAACTGAAGCCCTCTCAGAGCAGGAAAAGCTCCTTCAGATACAAATAGCAGAAAGAGAAAAGCAAGAGGAGATACTCTGGAAACAAAAATCTAGAGTCAGATGGCTTAAGGAGGGAGAGAGAAATACAAAAATTTTCACCGCACCACCATACAGAGAAGAATGCACAACAATATCACTCATATTCAGAATCAGCAAGGAGTACGCTTGGAAAACCATGAGGACATAGAACAAGAGCTTCTTACATATTTCAAACAAGTGCATCAAGAACCACAAGTCAACCGACAACCAGCTATAGAGAAGATTATACAGAACATTCCAAAAATTATAACAGAAGAACACAATCAGCTCCTCCTTCGTCCGATATCTCTACAGGAAGTCGAGTCTGCTATGCGACAGCTCAAGGAAGGAAAGGCACCTGGTCCAGATGGTTTTACCTCAAATTTCTTTCACAATTTCTGGGATCTCATTAAAGAGGAGGTCTGGCAGGTAGTTGAAGAATCCTAGACTTCACGATGGATGCTTCCCTCTCTGAACGCGACTTTTATTGCCCTTATCCCCAAAGAAGAGAAATCTCTAACTCCGGACAAATTCAGGCCTATCGCTCTCTGTAATGTCATTTACAAAATCATATCTAAAGTTATTGCCTCTCACCTGAAGCCGTTGCTACCTATGCTCATCTCGCCAGAGCAATCGGGATATGTGGAAGGGCGGCAAATCACAGATGGCATCATTCTCACCCATGAGATCATACACTCCCTGAAGCAGCTCAAAAAAGCAGGTATGCTCCTTAAAATTGACCTTTCAAAAGCTTTCGATAAATTAAGTTGGACTTACATTCAAAAGATGCTGATAGCCTTTGGATTCTCCCCTCCTTGGGTTAGATGGGTTATGAGTCTTATATCCTCCACTCTTTTCTCCATTCTGGTCAATGGCATACCTTCCACCCCCTTTCATCCCTCTAGAGGCATCTGACAAGGAGATCCTCTTTCCCCCTTTCTGTTTGTTTTAATGGCGGAAGGGCTTGGAAGAAGTATTAAAAACGCTCTTCAATCCCAGCAGCTCAGAGGTCTTTCCTTCCCCAACACCCCTGCTTTTACCTACCAACAATTTGTGGACGATAACATGTTGTTTGGCCATCCCTCGGTTCAAGAGGCCCATAAAATAAAATCCCTTCTAAATGAGTTCTCTGAAGCCTCTGGTGCTAGCATTAATAATGTTAAATCCCAAATCTTTTTCTTTCATACCCCTTCCATCACTCAATCTTCTATAGCACACATTTTTGGATTCTCGGTTGCCTCTCTCCCTTCTAAATATCTGGGTGCACCCATGACTGACTCTGCATTAAAGCACTCTACCTGGCAATTTCTCCTAGAGAAATTGGAAGCTCGCCTTTCCTCCTGGACTTATAGAGCCCTCAATATGGCCAGTCATCTAGTATTAGTCAAAGTTGTCCTGCAATCCATGCCTCTTTATCTTTTCTCTGTTTTGGCAGCACCAAAATGGGTGCTTAAGAAAATAAAAAATCTTCAGTAAAATTTTTTATGGGGATCCTCGGGACAAAATAGAAAATGGGCACTGGTCAAGTGGGCTACAGTTTGCCTTCCAAAAATTTCAGGGGGCACTGGGCTTCGAGATCCTCAACACAACAATGCAGTCATGGGAGCACGTTTATGGTGGAAATGGATTTCTGCTCCACACACACCCTAGGCCATCCTTTGGACCGCCAAATATGCAAACAACCGACCGACATATGAGTTAATTCGACTCACAGAAGTGGGAAAAGGTTCCTTAATTTGGAAGGCGGCTAGTCAACACAAAGCTATAATCCAACAACATAGTTTCTGGGAAATAAGGGATGGCAACAATGCATGTTTTTGGGATGACTCTTGGCAGCAAAGACCCAAGCTGAGTGACCTGATTAGACCTCACCAAACACAGGAATGGGAAGAGCATCAAATGGATAAAGTTAGCCAGCATTGGATGCCTACTCTCAATCAGGGATACAGACAATGGATAAGCATGGCTCACATCATCAGGCAAGGAACATAGTCTATTCATAAGAATTTGGAGACAGAGCTTATCAATAGGAAAATTTGTTTTTCTGACAAGAAGGACATAATACGATGGGGCTTATAATGCACGTGGAACTTTTACCACTCAAGAGGCATACAAACTAATAATTGGCAATCAAACAGTCAAGGATCCTCTATGGGACAAAGTATGGTCCCCCAACATTTGGCCCAAAGTTTCTACTTTCCTTTGGTTGTTATGTCAAAACAAAATACTCACTTGGGACAATCTAAGGAAAAGAAGTTTCCATGGGCCCTCCATATGCCCCAACTGTAAACAACAGGAAGAAACCATACTGCATCTCATGAACTCTTGCAATTTGGCAAACAGACTTTGGGAAAAAGCAAGTTTCAGATGCCAAAAATAAGGAAGAATTAAAGAGGATATTACCAAGCTAGGCAATCAATCCGTACAAGAGCAAATTGTTAAACTCTTTATGGAAAATCATCCCGGGTCTTCTTATGTGGACTATATGGAAAGAAAGGAACTGCCACATATTTAAAGATCAATCTACACCATTAGAAGTCCTATGGAACAACTTTTGCAACAACCTTCAGGAAACATTAATGCTCCAAACTTGGAATGAAGAGGACTTTCCTTCCCTTCCACAGGAGCAGAATATATGGACAAATTGGAATCTTCGGATGAACCAGGTACAGGCAAAACATAGCAAATCCTCTTTACATCACAATATCCCAAACAAATGGATCCCTCCACCACATAATATGATACAATTAAACTTCGATGGAGCCTCCAAAGGTAACCCAGGCAAAGCAGGCTATGGAGGAGCATTCAGGGATCACAAAGGCAAACCTCTTTTAATTTTCCTAGGCTCAATTGGATGGGATACGAACAATTCTGCAGAGCTAGAAGGGCTATGGCAAGGGCTTCTTTTAGCTCAATGACACAGCTTCTTCCCCTTAGTAATCGAAGGTGACTCTCAGATTCTTATTAATATGGTTAATCAGATCCTGCAGGGGACCTGGCATACAAAGTGGTCAGCAGCTGGAGATTGGCAGAAAGATTAGAGCTCATAGAACAATGGCTCACCACTAACAGAGCAGTCACTTTCAAACATATCAGAAGAGAAGGCAACAAAGTGGCTGATCTCCTGGCAAATTTGGGGGTGGATAGTGATCAGACTCTACATACAGGTTTGCTCAACATGATCACCACTGCTTCCCAGCTACAGGAATATAATGAACTGGTACAAAGCAAAGAGGCACACCTGGATGTGGGTGATTATTATGAAGTTAATGCAGATTGGACAGAAGGATGGCAGGGAGCCAGGCCACATGACCACCCGCGTCCCTTTCCATGCCAATTTATGGCAAGTTACAGTGGACCTGTAGGCACCATTACTCTGGTGCTCAAGTCAAGGAGTTCGCAGCAGGCATAAGTCCATGCCTTCCACAAGACATAATTCAGTCACCCCTTCCCCGCTAAACTACTCTTTCCCCCCTCAAGTTGTGGAGCCGAGCTCATGCATAATTACTGGGCGGAAATTTTGGATTCTTAGTTGTGTTGATCTAGGGAATGGCTTCCATTTCTCTCAAACAACTCACTGTGCACTGAATTCCGCCGAGAACTCCTCTGTTTCTTTTCTGAATAGATCCATCCACTCCAGAGTTAACTATGCCTCCCCAATTGCAATCACTGAACACAACACTGCCATTTTGGCCTAGCTCAATAGCCATCATTCAGCCATGACACATATTCGCCATCGAATGCGTAGCAGAAGAGGTGGTAGTCAAGGTGGAAGCACTCGCCTCCCCTCGATGCCCAGCCCTGAACCAGCTACTTCTTCCTCATCCCCTTCTACTACTCATTCCAGAGGTCATTTCTCTGGTAGATACCCTGACACTCGCAGTGGTAAAGGTCGGGAACAAACCCATGGCACCAGAATATTGAATTCTGATACCCAAATGGCCAATCTCCCCAACCCCCCTTATCCCTCTCACCACACGACCCAATTTCACTTCCACAACACGTTGCATCGCCCTGATATCATAGCCACTGTCACTGTGACCTTCAGTGAGGAAATCAGTCCACAGGATGAGCAGGATGCTCAGACCCACGACCTTGGACCAGAGAAAAGGAATAGCAGCGAGCAGCAGAAGAACAAGGATGACCGTGAACTAGAGAAAGGAAACAGTAGTAAGTAGCAGACGGCAGAGAAAATGAGCAAGGCTGGTCTTGACAGCATTCTGCATGGAGGAGAGCTGGCTAGAGGCAAGCATGCAATCGAAGGTAGTTCGAGTGGCACGCAAGTAGTTGGTGGCATCCCGGTCGGCACGTCAGGCAAGCATGCAGTGGAGGGTAACTCAATAGGCACGCAAGCAGTCGGTGGCCTCCCGCACGGCACGTCAGCAGAGGATGATAACTGGTATGAGTACGCGTGTCGCATTGTGGAAGAGCCTCCACTAGATGAAACCTAGGGGGTCCATTCAGACTATTGAGCCAGTTGCCAGGTGTCCATTCAGATTGTTGTTTCATGGGTTTGTTTTCATGTGGCTAGTTTTGATTGGTATTGATTTAGGACCCCTGTGTGGGCCTTTTTATGTTAATTTTTTTGACCCCTGCGTTGGATTTTTACAATGGGTTCACTCGGACTGGTTTTCCCCTGGTGGACAGTCGAGTTTAGTCTTTTTTTTATTAATTTTGACATAACTCTGTTCAGCACCGCAGAGGCCAAAGCCTCACTATATTTTTATTTTTGCCTTTCTAAATATAATAGTATTACTTACAAAAAAAAAATACATATATATACATGTCTAAGCATTCATAAACCCCAATCCATTAACCCTGGATTAGAACATAACCGTATTTCCCTTGACTGGATCTACAAAATACCATGGGTTGAAAACTAGCATGCCCAAAACCATGTGCAAAACCCATTTACAAAATCATAGGTAGGTCTGCCACCTAATAAAGGGTAAAAAAAAAATCTCGAGGCATTACCATGGGCCCCATGCAGGGGGCCACTAGCCCCCTACAAACCCCCTGACAGGGGAAACTCGCTGCCCCCCCTCTAACCCCTCGGCTTCATGTGTGGGGCTAGTCGTGGAAAGAATATAACACACACCCAACATTATCCCCCTTCTTGTTTTCTTTTCCACATAGGGGGTCATAGGAGAGCTTATTCATTGGTCCAACCTTGCAACGCCCATTGTTTCTCTACACCAAGAGAACTTTTCAGTGCTCACAGATTTTGTCAATGCATCTGCAACATTCTTCAAAGTGTCCACCTTTACCAACAACACCTTTTTGTCCTCAACCATATCCCTCACAAAGTGATATTGAACATTAATGTGCTTTGTCTTTGAATGATAAGAAGGGTTATTTTCCAGGAAAATTGCACTTTGGTTGTCAAAGTCTATTCTTATAGCTTTATGTACTAACCCCATACTTGAACACGACCTTTGTAACCAAACTGCTTCCTTTCTTACAGGAGTGGTTCCCATGTATTCTGCCTCTGTAGTTGAAAGTGCCACTAGAGACTGTCTCTTGCTCATCCAACTGACTGCACCTCCAAATAGGTTAAACACATACCCACTTGTATATCTTCTCTGGTCCAGATCTCTAGCCCAATATGCATCAACAAAGACATGGATTTCCAAAACTCTGTCCAATCCTGGCCTTCCTTGGTAGCAAAAACCATAATCACTAGTGCCACGCAAATACCTAAAAACCCTCTTCATTATTATCCAATGCTCCTTCCCAGGTTTTGACATATATCTGCTCAATACTCCCACTGCATGTGCAATGTCTGGTCTAATACAGACTATTGCATACATCAGGCTACCGAATGCACTTGCATATGGAACACGGGACATGTCATCTTCCTCTTTTTGTGTCTTAGGACATGTTGTGGCCAGCAACAACCCCCCTTCTTATTTAGTGTTATTACTAATACTAAATAAGTGGGGACCCTTAGTCAAAAAATTTAAAAATCAATTAGTGCTTGAATTTCCTTTTTCAATAAAACTTACCTTCATAAACTTAGGAGAATACCTTTGAAAAATCTAAAAAAGCTTAAGTTTTATGATAAGGTAGAATAAAATCACTCCTTAAGAAATATTGCATCGAAAAAAGGATAATGGATACCTCCTTACAAACACAATTCTAAGGTTGCGAGATCGCGATGCGAAACTTCATCGCATCGCATGCATCAAATATCACTTACGTTGAAAAACCTCAAATTGCCGATATGCGATGGCGCATATCGTAAATCGCATTTCGCGGAAAACACATTAACGGATGATTGTCATATGCTACGCTCCAGCGATATTGCGATAGAGCGATATTGCGATGTTGTGATCTGCGATATTGCGAAGCAAATCGCAAAATCACTTCATCGCAAATCTTTCGGGCTCGTTGTTCAAAAAAGTATTTTCCATAAATCGAGACCTGGTTATGCGCTTTAATGCTAATTAATGAGTTAGTTGCCAATCATTAATGAAATAAGGTTTCGTGCTTATCGAAGAGCCATTTCACGTAAGGTGGTATATTTTATATGTCTTTGGCATTTAAAGCTTTCCCATCACCTTTTCCTTATCATGATTCTCATCTCATTTGTAAACTACAGGAACAAAGAATAGAGAATTATACAAAGTAGTATTCAGGATACTATGGGAAAGAAAGGCAAAGCTCCGAGTTCTGAAGATCAAGAAATGACGCCCTTGTATACAGACACCGCCTGTAACAGAGACGCCGAAGGCATGTATAGTCTACTTGAGGAAGAGAATCCAAAAATAATGGAGGTTATAGCCACTGTAGGCTCACACGGGTCTTCTAAGGCGTCTATCACAGAGCTAGCTTGCTCATTCTTACACCAAATAGCGGCGAGGCCCAAAATTCTTCCATACATGGACATGGTTAAATAGGTACTGGACAGCGCTGACATCACAAACAAACAATTTAAGACTCAGTGTCAGCAACTTACGGAATCATTATTTTCACAAAATTTAAGCTTTATATTCGCTAACAAAAAGCGCGCAAGAGGCAAAAAATCGCACTAGGGAAGCCCAGATAAAGAAACGGAGGCAGTTTCTGATGCGCGATGCAAAAACTCTTGAAAGGGAAAACCTCTGATTGCTCAGTCACCTGTAAGCCCAGAAATTTGTAAGAAAGAAACGCTAGAGGTAAAAAAAAAGAAGGTAAAACTTGAATCCTAAAACCAGTGGTATTTGTCAAAAATATCTTCAAAATGGTATGTATATATGCTCAGCAACTACAGACAGGCTGGAGATAGAAGGCTCAAGAAAAGGCAGAATCAATCAAAAGATTGACTAAGTTGAATTGGGATTCTTATTGGGCATATTTGGTAAAACCACACAACCAGTGCATGACTCTCAAATGTATCATCAATTCTGCCGAGAAGATGGCGCCAGCTCTTGCCAATGTCGTTTTCGCAGGACAGTTAAAGTCGAAAATCGGCTAGCCGACTCTTCTCAAACAAATGCTAAACGCTTGTGATTTCAAGGAACAGATACAAAAATAGTTAGTTTTTAGTTTTAATTTGAGATTCAATGTTAGTATTAATTTTGCTTTATTTTTGCCTGAAATGAGGACGGTCATTTAAACCGTATCCTACATTTTTGTAATAAGTTATTTTTAGATTTAGTTAGTAGTATTTAAACCCTTTTCATGCATTTAGAGAAGGGTCCTGAAATTTGTCAAAAACGTGTCCTCAGAACATGCATTTTTTCACCCTCCGAGGAGGTTTTGATGAATGAATGGAACAAGATTATTGATATTTGCATTTAATATATACCACTGATGTTGCACTTCTGTACTCTTAGTGGATGTTGGTTTAAGAAGAGATAAATCGTTATCGCTTGAAGCTCATGAGTAGAACTAGTTATAAATGGTACTTCTATGTCTTAACTATTTCTACCTTTGTGTTAAAGTGGTATTTATGTTCAGTTGTTTATATATTGATGCGTGAATGCTTGAGTTATCATTTGGCACTTCTATACGGTGATAGCTATTTATTTATGCTTAATGTATGAGTAGCTTATTATGCGATATGTTTTTCACAACTGTTTCGTCTAACTTTTTATGCGAAGTGGTTTATCTCTATTGAATTCTTTTCTCATAACAGTTGAATGATATTTATTACCAATTGTTATTTGAAATCATTTTAGATCGCATAACGGAAATATTACACCCCGGGTTAGTGTAGAATTAGATATTTCTGTTTATTAGAATACAATTGCATGTTATTAGAATAGAGTTAAAGTAAAAGCATTTCACTTAGGAACTTTTAGAAAGGAAATATCAAATCTCAACACACACACACATAAATTGGGAAACTGGTCCCATATCCCCAGTCGCACCCACTATACCAAACGGAAAAGGAACTGCTAACCAAGGTCCGGACCGGGTGGGTATCCCCCTTGTTGTAGACCCGATTTTTGGGGCTTCAACAGGACACTGTTCAACAGATAATTTTACACCTAAAGGGATAGGAACCTTCACCGGTTTACTATCCTTCATATTAAACCTCTACAGTGAACATACTTCCTATGGTTTAACTAGAGCTTCCTCTTTGCCCGATCTCATTTAATTTCCTCGCCCAATCTCGTTTAATTTCCATGCCCAAAATATAGTTTGAGGCACCAAGATCCTTCGTGTCGAATTTGGAGGACAATTAGGTCTTCAAATCTTGGATAAATTCTTTGTCATTTCCAACCAGCAACATATCATCCACATACAAGACTAGATAAATAACACAATCACTAATTAATTTAAAGTACACACATTGATCGGCTTTGCTTCCATTGAAGCCAAGTCCCCATATAAATGTATCAAATTTCTAATATCACATCCTTGGTCACTTTTTTAACCCATACAGAGACTTTTTTTTAACCTGCATACCAGTTCTTTCTTACCCTTCACCGCAAATACTTCAGGTTTCTTCATGTAGATATCTTCTTCCAGATCCCTATGAAGAAATATTGTCTTCACATCCATATGTTCTACCTCAAAATAAAAAACAGTAGCAATAGATAAAAGTAATCTAATATAAGCTACCTTGGCAGTAGGAGAAAAAATATCACGAAAATCAATTCTCCACACCTGGGAATAACCTTTTGCTACCAACTGAGCTTTGTATTTCTCTACCTTTACTTCTGCATTCATCTTCTTCTTAAACACCTATTTGCTTCCAATGGGTTTTCTTCTATCCGGAAACTCCACCAGATCCCAAGCCTCATTTTTGTGCAAGATTCCATTTCATCAACCATGGCCTCTTACCAGAGTTTTCCATCCTCTGAATCTACTGCCTCCTTGATAGTTCTGGGATCGTCGTCAGTAATAGATAAAGCAAAATTTGAACATAAATTAGATGGATTATACCTTTCTGCTTGCCTTCTTTCTCGAACTGATCTTCTCACAGCTGGAGTTTGTGGCTGTTCATCTTATTCTTCCTCTTCTAATGTAGAGTTTGATTCTACCTCCTTTATATCAAACTCTAGCTTCTCAGGTTCCTTTGGTAGGACTTCATGTTTAATAACATCCTTCACCTCTCTAAACACCACATATCAGTTGTACACAACCTTCCTTGTTTCTGGGTTCCAAATCTTATAACCTTTTAAACCATCCTTATACCCAATAAAGATGCACCTTTCATATTTACTATCCAACTTGGTTATTTTTTCCTTTGGAACATATACATATGCATCACAGCCAAATACCCTCATATGTGAAAGAGAGTGTTTCTTACCAGTCCATATCTCATGTGGAGTCTTCTCCTCTAATGTTGATGAAGGTGATCTATTGACCGGTAACATGCAGTCTCCACCGCCTCTGCCCAGAATTCTTGTCCTAACTCCACACCATTGATCATGCTTCTTTCCTTTTCCATCAATGTCCTGTTCATTCTTTCTGCAACTCTGTTTTGCTGAGGTGTGTATGGAGTAGTCTTTTGTCTTTTTATACCACACTTCTTATAGAACTCTTCAAATTCCTTCTTGCAGAATTCTCCACCATTATTTGTCCTCGACACCTTTATCTTCTTCTCCATTTGGTTTTCCACCAGAGCCTTAAATTCTTTAAACTTGTCAAAGACTTCAGATTTATTCCTGAGGAAATATATCCATGTATTACTTGAGAAGTCATCTATAAATGATACATGGTACATAGACTTACCCAATGATGGAACTGATACAGGTCCAAACACATCGATGTGCACAAGCTCTAATATCCCTTTTGCCCTCTTAGCACCAGAGGGGAAAATCAACCAATTCTACTTCCCATATACACAATGTTCACAAAAACCAAAATCTAGAGACAAATTAGACATACCTTCTACCATACCATTACCATGAAGTATTTGAAGGCCCTTCTCTCCAATATGTCCAAGCCTTTGATGCCATAGCATGGTCTTTTCTCTAGAGACCACTAGATTTTCTGCTCCACTTTTAGGAACCACATAATTGTTGCATCCATCAATAACAATACTACCTAGAAGCTTGTACAAAGTTTCAATCTAAACTCCCCACATCAATACCAGTGCTCTGTGAACCATCTTGCAAGTATCTTTCTCGAACACTGTTTTTACACCTGCATCATCCAGCTTGCTTACAAAAATCAGATTTCTCGCCAATGCAGGAATATGTAGAACACCTAGAAGTGGTCTAATCCTTCCACCTTGCAACTTCAGCTTGAATTTTCCACATCCAACGATTCTATCCTTCCTATAATCCCCTAAGAAGACATCACCACCATCATATTTCTCATACTCGCAAAACCACTCCCTATGGGGAGTGAATTTTAAGGATGCACCTAAGTCAATCAACCATGCCTCATGATCTACATGTATACTTGAAGAAAAAGCTAAGTACACATCCCCACCTTCGTCTGAGGTGGTTTTCACCTCTACAGGAGGATCATCATCAGATCCCTTTCCTTTCTCAGGAGCTTTAGATCTGCAATCCTTTTTGAAGTGCCCTTCATTTCTGCATTTCTAGCACACCTTTACAGGTTTTCCTGGAGATTTAGATCTCCCTATAGATTTAGATCTCCCACTTGATGACTTATTTTTATTTCTTTTCTGGGATTGTCTTCTTACAGATAAGGAATCTCCATTATGGCCCTCCATATTTTCCACATCATCTCCTCTAATAGCAAGGATGAGGCTATTTCATCAAACTTCAAGGTAGTTGTATTTCTACCTATTGCAACAACCAGACTATCCCATGAATCTAGTAGAGAACATAGAAAACATATGCACTTATCTTCATCTGAAATTTTAATATCAACAGATAATAACTTACTTACCACAGTATTAAAGGCATTCAAATTCTCTATCACCGAGTCTCCATCCTTCATCCTTAGGTTATACAACTTTTTCCGTGGGAACAGTTTGTTTAATAGAGACTTAGATTGGTAAAAATTCCCTAACTTGTCCCACAAATCCTTCATTATAGTTTCCCCCAATACATTAAACAATATTGAATCTGAGATACATAACCGTATTGTGCTCTTTGATTTTCAATCCAACTTACCCTAGTCTTCATATGACGTTGTCGTTGGTTTAGTACTCGGATCTACCGTGATCCACTAATATTTGTCCACCAGCAGATCCTCCATATTGAGTTTCCACAACTCAAAACTATGACCATTAAATTTCTATATCTCTATCTTTCCACTGCTCGCCATCTTCTTTCACCACAAGAATTGATCCCACAAATCTCCCACTGAACAGGGTATACCGTAGGCCCAAGCAAAACCCCTCAGCAGCAAAGGTGTCCCCTTGAAGTCGAAATAGCTCTGATACAAAATGTAGGTTTTAAACCTGTACAAAAATTACCTACAAACGAATTCTTAAAAATAAAATATAAAATGGTGAGAAACACAAAACAAATACACAGATATTTTCCCCTGGATCCCAAAACCGGGACTACCAAATTGATTTTTCATTATACTCCTTTCAATTTTACAGTACATATATATACATGCTAAAGCATTCATAAACCCCAATCCATTAACTGTGGATTAGAACATAACCATATCTCCCTTGACTGGATCTATAAAATACCATGGGTAGAAAACCATCATGCCCAAAACCATGTGAAAAACTCATTCACAAAACCATAGGTAGGTCCACCCACCTAATATAGGGTCCAAAACAAAATTCCCGAGGCGCTGCCCTGGACCTCGTGTAGGGGGAATTAAGGGAATTTTGAAGTCTAAAATGGGCCTCCTTTGGAAAGTACAAAATAATAGTGGAAACAATAAAACAATATTAGATTACACCATCAAATTTTAGAGGGAAAAAAGAAAAAACTACTTTTTCAACTCATATTTGCAACTTATCTCCCTATGGGTTTACTCACATTTCGAGTAGGAACACTCATTGGATGCATAATTTGATTCCTCATCCAAGGATTACATGTGTTGCATATTATATATGGACCTTGCTACATGAAAAATGAGAAATACATGAAATATGTGATTGCAATCATGTTTTTTCATGTATTTCTCATTTTTTCGTGTAGCAGGGTCCATCGAAAGTATGCAACATGGGTACTCTTTGGAAGAGGAATTAAATTTTGCATCCAATGAGTACTCCCGCTTGAAATTTGAGTAAAAAATTAGGGAGATACGTTTAAAATACGAGTTGAAAAATAGTTTTATTATTTTTTAATCTTTTTACTTTTTTACTCCAAAAATGGTGAATCATCCCCCATGGTTGAAATCATCATATTGAATCATATTGGTTCTTATAAAGTTTATTTTGGTTGTAAATTTTTCTTAGGAGGCCCATTTTAGACCTCAAAATTCCTCTAATGGCTACTGCCCCCCTGCAAACACCCCGACAGGTGGGGTTGCCTGCCCCCCCTCTAACCCTTCGGCTTCACACGTGGGGCTAGTCATGGAAATATAATAACACACACCCAACATAGCTGTCAATTATGCTATACCAAGCTCTAGGTGCTTTCTTGAGTCCATAGAGCACTTTCTTCAACCTGTAAACTTTATATTCTTTTCCTTCAACTTTGTAACTTGGAGGCTGTTGCACATAATTTTCTTCTTGTAGAATTCTATTCAAGAAGGTTGATTTCACATCCATCTTATATACTTTCCACTTATTTTGAGTTGTTGTGGCTATAACTTATCTTACAGTATCCAATCTAGCTACTAAAGCAAATGTTTCTCCAAAATCTATTCTTATTTGTTGCGATAATCCTTTTGCTACAAACCTTGCTTTAAATCTGTCAATTTTGCCTTCCTCATTCAATTTTGTCTTGTACACCCATTTTACACCAATGAGATTTTTATCCTTTGGAAAATCAACCAAATCCCATGTATCATTCATTTCAATAGCTTCAATATCTTCGTCCATGGCTTGTGCCCAATTTTCATCTCTGATAGTTTCTTCAAATAAAGATGGTTGGAATGACAATAATGCAAAGTTTGAACTAACATTAAAATCATCATAAATATATTTCATACTTCTCATTTTTCTCTTACCATTTCTTGATTCAACACCTGATTGACTACTAGGAGAATTTAGATCTATTGATCTGCTTGAAGATACATGTTGTTTAGAATTTCTTGGAGTCCTTGTTGGCATGACTATGTTTGGTGTCTTCTCCTGTGATTCTTGTTGCTCCTTTTCTGCTACATCATATTCTTCCATCAGTGGCACTTGTGCATCAACTATTTTGTCTATACTCCCATTCCATGACTCTTATTCTTTGAACACAACATCTCTGTTGATTATGGTCTTCTTGGTGACATGATTATACAATTTGTAAGCTTTTGACTGCTCACTATAACTAGTAAATATGCATTTCTCACTTTTATCATCCAATTTACCTCTTATCTCTTTAGGAATATGTTCATATTCTACACATCCAAACACTATGAGATGAGATATGTTGAAATACATACCTGACCATGCTTCTTTTGGTACTTTGTTCATCACACTCTTTGTAGGGGATCTGTTTATTGCATAAACAACACAAGCAACTACTTTTGCCTAATACTAATTAAAGAATTTTCTTCCTTTCAACATGCTCCTTTCCATATTCATAATGGTTATATTCCTTCTCTTTTCTACACCATTCTATTGCAGTGTGTACCTGGTTGTAAATTTCCTTATGATTCCATGTTGTTTGCAGTAATCATGGAATGCCTTCAAATCATATTCACCACCACGATATGACCTCAATACCTTGATCTATCGATCACTTTGGTTCTCTTCTAAGGCTTTGAATTCTTTGAACTTTGCAAAAATTTCAGACTTTTCCTTCAGGAAGTAAACCCAAGTCTTTTTACTATAATCATCAATGAAAGTGAGGAAGTAGCAACTTCCACCAATGGATTGTGTCCTCATAGGTCCACACAAGTCTATATGAACCAAATCTAGTGGTTACTTTGCTCTATATGCTACCCCCTTTGGAAAACTTTAACAATGATGCTTTCCCAAGATGCAACACTCACAAGTACTAGCAATTTCTTTGATTGGAGGTAATCTTCTGACCATCTGTTTCTGATGCAATAATCTTAAACCAGATAAGTGTAAGCGCCCAAATCGAAAGTGCCATAACCAATAATCATTAGAACATGCAATTGTAAATGAATTGACCTAATCACTGTAATTCATAATCACAGGAAACAATTTGTTCCTCATCCTCTGCAACCTTTCTATTAGCTGCTTTCTTGGGGTCTTGTCATATATAACACACTTTTTCCTTGAAAAAAACTATGTATCCTTTCTGCATCAATTGACAAACACTTATCAGATTATGTTTGATGCCAGGTACATAATATACCTCTGAAATTATCTTTGGCCCCCCCTCCTTGGTCATAATGTTGACCACTCCTTTTCCATCTACATCCACAACCTTGTCAATGCCCAACTTTACCTTTGTCTTCACAGATTGATCTAGGTTTGCAATCAAATTCTTGTTTCCTGTCATGTGGTTATTGCAACCATTGTTTAATAGCCACACCTTATCAGAAGGTTAATGCATGGTATGGCAAGCTAGGAACATGGAGTCAGTGTTCTCTAAAGTTACATTATCTCTTTGCCTTCCTTGATCAACTATCTTCTTCCTACAATCACGGGCATAGTGACCAAATTTATTGCAATAATAGAATCTCACCTTTGATTTGTCAACTCTTTGATTATTGTTGAAGCTTATATTATTGCTTCCACTTTCATGTTCCTACACTTTGTTGGGTGTAGTATATGTTATATTAATGGGCCAATATTTAATGTCAATCTAGGGTCATGGACTTTGAGGCATAGCACTAGAAATGCCAGAGAGAGACTCCAGCAACCTACAAAACAAAACCCTAACTTGGTAGCATGTTTGGTAATGCAGCTTGATAGCATGTTTGTTTGGAGTACAAAATGTCACAGGTTCAAATCATGTCATCCATACCTTTCCCTTCTTTTCTATGGAAAGAAAGGAATGGAAGATCATTTGATATTGATTCGACGGGAACATCAAATAATTAAATTGTATCAAACTTTAAAGTGTTTGGCTCTAAGGGCTCATGTTTCCAATGAAGAAATAAGGTTTAGGCATCCATTTCTATTACATAGATAGAAATATTTTTACCAAAATATGAAAATTACAATGAATCAAATTCAGTCTATTAGTTCACAACCTTCAACCACAACAAGGAAAATATGCATTTCATGAAAAAAGGAGGATCTTAATGATCCAGGTGGATATTGGTGGCCACCTGCCAGGTCCACCTGGACCCCCACCATTGTCTTTCTCAGCATTTTCAGTTTCCTTAATTGTAGCACAGTTTACTATTTTTAGCAGTTTTTCGGGTCCTGAACTTCCGGAGCCGTTTTGAGGCCCTAAACGACGTTTTTTTGGAATTCTGGGGCAACTGAGCCCTAGGTTGCCTCCCAAAGTGGTAGTACTCGGATAGATCTTTCTAACGAGCTATCGTATGCGTCAAACGGAGATCGTATGCCAAAGTTACGACCCCGGGAAATTGATGTACCAATTTACCCAAACGGGGCCCACAATTTGGCGTTTCATCTTCTAGGGTTAGGTTTCGGTATGTGAAGGGTTTTCCATTGTTTCTCAACAATAAATAGGCCTTCGAGCCTCATTGTAATACAGTTCAGAACAGTTCAGAGGCATGTAGCCATCACATCTCTTCTCAGAGATAAGCTACCATCGCCCTAGCTAGTTTATTGCCATTTTTGTTTGTAAGCATATGTCAGTATTTTCCATTAATGAAATGAAGTATTATTTCCGCTGCATCTTTGTGTATATGGTTATCTCTGTAATTTGTTGCGTTCCTGCTTAAATCTGGATCAGTGGTATCAGAGCGGTCTGCTTTTTCTCTGTTTTTCTTTGCATGTCCCCAACAAGGTCGGGATATAAGGAGTTAGGGCTTGAACTGGTTGAACCTTTGCAAGACCAGCCTCGCAAATCCCGACGGCCTCCCATGGCGGACGAGAAGAAAGACGAGGGGGCAGGAGATCCCATCAAAATCTTGCTCGAAGAAGCGCTCGAGCGACAACGGAACGTGATGATGGACAGCTTTGCGCAGATCCTTCAGCGGCTACCCAGAAGCGGCGCATCGGCTTCTAGCAGCTCCTCTGGAAACGCCACACCCTTTAAGGTACAAGTTAATTTTGAAATCCCCATATTCGAGGGTCAGATAGACGCCGATGCCGTAGATAAATGGTTAAATCTGCTAGAGGGTTATTTTTCTGTTCATGAATTTTCGAGTCGGGAAAAGATTGTTTTTGCTCTTCTCAAAGCAGCCCCCCACGTCAAGGACTGGTGGGAAACCTACTGCGAGCAGAAGGATGAAAGTACTGGCTCACTATTTTCAGTCGCACCCACCTGGGATTCGTTCCGGGATGCCATCAAGGAGCAGTACTACCCTGTCGGAAGCTATGAGGATGAATACATAAAGTGGACCACGCTGCGGCAGGGAAGGGACCAAGATGTGCCGGAGTTCACCAATCTTTTCCATACCCTTCGCACAAAGTTGGGTATCAAGGATTCGGAGCAACATTTGATACTCAAATACCATGGCTGCCTGCACAAGTACATCCAGGAAGAAATACAGTTCCTAAACATCCCCTCGCTCGGCGCAGCATACCGGTATGCCGTCAAAGTCGAGCAGAAGTTTAAACAAAAGAAGCGAGACTTTGGATCTGCGAATCCAAAGCAGGGGAAAGGTGCCCCTAAACCACAGAACAAAGGACAAAGCCAAGGCGGGACAGCCCAAGACAACCAGCTGAAGCTGCAAGCAAAGAGCAACGCCGCGAAGCCGAGAAAGGACACTGGAAAATGGTGCGAGTTCCATAAGAGCTCCACTCACAACACAAGTGAGTGTCGGGCCAAACAGTCACTGGTGGCTGAGCTAAAGGTTTCAGAATCAGATGCATGTTCCGACTCTGAGTCAGAACCCGATAAGGGGTATGAAAAAGGGAAGCAGATCATTGATGCGGATCCCAGCGCCACTGTTGCTACCACAAAGATCCAGAAAAATGAACCCGAAGATCCAGAGGAGGAGGAGCGTCTCTTCCACTCCCAGATGTGGGTCAAGGGCTCCCCGATACAGTTCATTGTTGATAGCGGGAGTCAAAAGAACCTCATTTCGGCAGAGGTCGTGAAGCGGTTGGGCTTACCGACCACAGCACATCCACAACCATACACCATTGGGTGGCTTTACCAAGGGCGAGATCTTCGCGTGAGCCAGCAGTGTCGCCTTCCATACAACATCAAGCCCTTCACGGATGAGGTATTGTGTGACATTGCTCCCCTTGAAGTTTGTGATGTATTACTAGGACAACCATACTTGTGGAAGTGACATGCTGTGTATGAATCAAGGCCCCGTGCTGTTATTATTACATTGGGAAATAAGTTGTTCAGGATACCAGAGGTACCACCACCTGCCGCCATCTCTTTGATTACTGCAAAACAATGCAGTAAGATCATTTCCAAAACCAGGAAATTTGTTTTCCTGATGATACGCCCTCAAGGAAAGAAGAAGACAGTGGCCGCGGCCTCCAAACGAGGTCCCTCTGCACGGCAGCTACAAATGGACAAGATTGTGGAGGAGTACAAAGACATCTTCACCTCCCCGGCAGGGGTTCCTCTGCACTGTCAAGTCAAGCACTCCATTGATCTGACCCCAGGTGCGCCGCTACCCAATGGACCAATTTATCGGCGCTCCGTTCTGGAGAACAATGAAATCAAGAGGCAGATTCAGGAGCTCCTACAGAAAGGTCACATCCGTCCGAGTTCTTCGCCCTGTGGGAGCCCGATAGTGTTGGTACAGAAGAAGGATGGGACGTGGAGACTCTGTATTGACTATCGGGCGCTGAACAAGATCACTGTCCGTAATAGGTACCCGATCCCGCGGATTGATGACCTCCTAGACCAACTAAAGGGGGCGAAATATTTCAGCAAGATCGATCTGAAGTCAGGATATCACCAGGTACCAATTGAACCCTCAGATGTGTGGAAGACTGCCTTCAAATCCAAGGAGGGCCTCTTCGAATGGTTGGTCATGCCTTTCGGATTGACGAATGCTCCTGCAACCTTTATGAGGCTAATGGATGACATCTTGCGGCCATTCACCAACTCCTTTGTAGTATTACTTGGATGACATTCTGATCTTCAGCCAGAGTTGGGAAGAGCACCTCCACCACATCCGACAGGTTCTCCAAACACTGCGGCAACACAAGCTATGTGCCAATTTGGAGAAATGCACTTTTGGCATGACCGAGGTCCAGTATCTGGGATACATCATTGATGAACAGGGGGTGCATGTCGATCCAGCCAAGGTCCAAGTCATTCGGGATTGGCCCTCTCCAACCACTCTAACAGAGCTCCGCAGCTTTCTAGGTCTTGCCAACTTCTACCGCAGGTTTGTGTTGGGATTTTCTCATATTTCTTGGCCCTTGAGTCAAGTCACCAAGGGCGGGGCGAAAGCAAAATTCTTTTGGTCTGAATCTCAACAGAAGGCATTCAGGGAGTTGAAGGATCGCCTCTGCACGGCACCAGTGCTCGCGTTACCAGATTTACAACAACCATTTGAGGTCGAGACAGATGCCTCTGACTATGCTATTGGGGCAGTCCTTACTCAACATGGACATCCAGTGGCATATCACAGTGAAACACTTTCAGACACAGTCCGGAAGTACCCCACTTATGATAAAGAGATGTATTCCATTGTACAGGCCTGCCGACAATGGAAGCATTACATTTTGGGGAAGGAAACGGTCATCCACACAGACCACCGACCTCTGCAATTCATACAGACCCAAGGGAAATTGCAGAATGATCGCCATCAGAAGTGGTCTACATACCTGCAACAGTTTCACTTGAATATCAAGTATAAAAAGGGCAGCACCAATAATGTTGCAGATTGCCTCAGTCGACCACCGATCATGGCGCTAACCACCGTGCTCAACTCTTGCGGGCACGAGACTTCTGATTGGCCACTTCTCTACAAAAGCGACCCAGAATTCGGCCACACATACCAGACACTCTTGGAGGGTCGGCAGGTTGCAGATTTTCACCTCCAGGATGCCCTATTATGCCACCTCGGTCACCTTTGTGTTCCTTCAAGCGAGCGTGCCAAGATGATTTGGGAAGCACACTACAGTCGGGCTGCTGGGCATTTCGGGGTCGAGAAAACAGTGGCAGTACTGCAAAACTATTTCTATTGGCCGAATCTTCGACAGGATGTTGGGAAGTACATCCGATCATGTACTGCCTGTGCCATTGCCAAACCGACCATTAAGAAGCAAGGCCTCTATACCCCGTTGCCTACCCCTAGTCGACCTTGGGAATCCATCTCCATGGATTACATGTCAGGCCTTCCTTCCACTAAGCATGGAAATGACTGTGTTTTTGTGGTCGTCGACAGGTTCTCAAAGATGGCCATTATGATGGCCTGCAAGAAGAATATCACAGCAGAAGCCACTGCTAAACTCTTCTTTGAACGAGTGTGGGTGCACTTTGGGATCCCACAGTCTATCATCTCAGATCGGGACAGTCGGTTTCTCAGCACATTTTGGTCCAGTCTCTGGTCAATGCTGGACACCAAACTCACGAAGTCCACAGCCTTCCATCCTCAAACTGATGGCCAGACAGAGGTTGTCAACGGGATGATTGTGCACATTCTGCGCATGTATAACTCAAAGCATCCACGCACATGGGACGAGAGCCTCCCCTATGTTCAGCACAGCTACAACCGAGCTCTTCACAGCTCCACTGGCCATAGCCCTTTTCAGGTGGGTTTAGGATTCCAGCCACTATGCCCCATTGATGTGGCCATGCCACTTGCAGCTACTCACATGAATTCAGCTCATGTCCAGTCCGAAACAGATAAGACCACCAGCTTCATTGAGCAACATATTCGCCAGCAGGTCCATGATATTCTTGAGAAATCAAATGCCAAGTACAAGCAGCGACATGATCAACACCGGGTGCCACACAAGTTTCAGGTGGGCGACAAAGTCTGGTTGCATTTGCAAAAGGAACGCCTTACTGGAGCCTATCGGAAATTGAGACCACTTCGATATGGTCCTTACACCATTACTAAGGCTATGGGAGACAATGCATTTGAGCTCAGCATTCCCCCATTCCTTGGCCTGCACCCAGTGTTCAATGTGGACCGCCTTCGGCCATACTTTCCACCATTGCTAGACACATCCGACATTGCAGAACAGCTCAAACCCACAGAATTAAATCCAGATTGCATGGAACAAGCTGCAACTGATCGGATCATGGACACACAGATCAAGAACACTCGCCAACAGCATATCCAACTGTATCGAGTTGTCAAAGCAGGCCAACTCCTTCAGCAGGGCAAGTGGCTCACCAGGGAACAAGTTCAGCAGAGATTTCCTCATCTCATGGAGGAGCTCAACGCAATGGGGACCATTGCTTCCTAAGGGGGGAGGAATGATCCAGGTGGATATTGGTGGCCACCTGCCAGGTCCACCTGGACCCCCACCATTGTCTTTCTCAGCATTTTCAGTTTCCTTAATTGTAGCACAGTTTACTATTTTTAGCAGTTTTTCGGGTCCTGAACTTCCGGAGCCGTTTTGAGGCCCTAAACGACGTTTTTTTGGAATTCTGGGGCGACCGAGCCCTATGTTTCCTCCCAAAGTGGTAGTACTCGGATAGATCTTTCTAACGAGCTATCGTACGCGTCAAACGGAGATCGTATGCCAAAGTTACGACCCCGGGAAATTGATGTACCAATTTACCCAAACGGGGCCCACAATTTGGCGTTTCATCTTCTAGGGTTAGGTTTCGGTATGTGAAGGGTTTTCCATTGTTTCTCAACAATAAATAGGCCTTCGAGCCTCATTGTAATACAGTTCAGAACAGTTCAGAGGCATGTAGCCATCACATCTCTTCTCAGAGATAAGCTACCATCGCCCTAGCTAGTTTATTGCCATTTCTGTTTGTAAGCATATGTCAGTATTTTCCATTAATGAAATGAAGTATTATTTCCGCTGCATCTTTGTGTATATGGTTATCTCTGTAATTTGTTGCGTTCCTGTTTAAATCTGGATCAGTGGTATCAGAGCGGTCTGCTTTTTCTCTGTTTTTCTTTGCATGTCCCCAACAAGGTCGGGATATAAGGAGTTAGGGCTTGAACTGGTTGAACCTTTGCAAGACCAGCCTCGCAAATCCCGACGGCCTCCCATGGCGGACGAGAAGAAAGACGAGGGGGCAGGAGATCCCATCAAAATCTTGCTCGAAGAAGCGCTCGAGCGACAACGGAACGCGATGATGGACAGCTTTGCGCAGATCCTTCAGCGGCTACCCAGAAGCGGCGCATCGGCTTCCAGCAGCTCCTCTGGAAACGCCACACCCTTTAAGGTACAAGTTAATTTTGAAATCCCCATATTCGAGGGTCAGATAGACGCCGATGCCGTAGATAAATGGTTAAATCTGCTAGAGGGTTATTTTTCTGTTCATGAATTTTCGAGTCGGGAAAAGATTGTTTTTGCTCTTCTCAAAGCAGCCCCCCACGTCAAGGACTGGTGGGAAACCTACTGCGAGCAGAAGGATGAAAGTACTGGCTCACTATTTTCAGCCGCACCCACCTGGGATTCGTTCCGGGATGCCATCAAGGAGCAGTACTACCCTGTCGGAAGCTATGAGGATGAATACATAAAGTGGACCACGCTGCGGCAGGGAAGGGACCAAGATGTGCCGGAGTTCACCAATCTTTTCCATACCCTTCGCACAAAGTTGGGTATCAAGGATTCGGAGCAACATTTGATACTCAAATACCGTGGCTGCCTGCACAAGTACATCCAGGAAGAAATACAGTTCCTAAACATCCCCTCGCTCGGCGCAGCATACCGGTATGCCGTCAAAGTCGAGCAGAAGTTTAAACAAAAGAAGCGAGACTTTGGATCTGCGAATCCAAAGCAGGGGAAAGGTGCCCCTAAACCACAGAACAAAGGACAAAGCCAAGGCGGGACAGCCCAAGACAACCAGCTGAAGCTGCAAGCAAAGAGCAACGCCGCGAAGCCGAGAAAGGACACTGGAAAATGGTGCGAGTTCCATAAGAGCTCCACTCACAACACAAGTGAGTGTCGGGCCAAACAGTCACTGGTGGCTGAGCTAAAGGTTTCAGAATCAGATGCATGTTCCGACTCTGAGTCAGAACCCGATAAGGGGTATGAAAAAGGGAAGCAGATCATTGATGCGGATCCCAGCGCCACTGTTGCTACCGCAAAGATCCAGAAAAATGAACCCGAAGATCCAGAGGAGGAGGAGCGTCTCTTCCACTCCCAGATGTGGGTCAAGGGCTCCCCGATACAGTTCATTGTTGATAGCGGGAGTCAAAAGAACCTCATTTCGGCAGAGGTCGTGAAGCGGTTGGGCTTACCGACCACAGCACATCCACAACCATACACCATTGGGTGGCTTTACCAAGGGCGAGATCTTCGCGTGAGCCAGCAGTGTCGCCTTCCATACAACATCAAGCCCTTCACGGATGAGGTATTGTGTGACATTGCTCCCCTTGAAGTTTGTGATGTATTACTAGGACAACCATACTTGTGGAAGCGACATGCTGTGTATGAATCAAGGCCCCGTGCTGTTATTATTACATTGGGAAATAAGTTGTTCAGGATACCAGAGGTACCACCACCTGCCGCCATCTCTTTGATTACTGCAAAACAATGCAGTAAGATCATTTCCAAAACCAGGAAATTTGTTTTCCTGATGATACGCCCTCAAGGGAAGAAGAAGACAGTGGCCGCGGCCTCCAAACGAGGTCCCTCTGCACGGCAGCTACAAATGGACAAGATTGTGGAGGAGTACAAAGACATCTTCACCTCCCCGGCAGGGGTTCCTCTGCACTGTCAAGTCAAGCACTCCATTGATCTGACCCCAGGTGCGCCGCTACCCAATGGACCAATTTATCGGCGCTCCGTTCTGGAGAACAATGAAATCAAGAGGCAGATTCAGGAGCTCCTACAGAAAGGTCACATCCGTCCGAGTTCTTCGCCCTGTGGGAGCCCGATAGTGTTGGTACAGAAGAAGGATGGGACGTGGAGACTCTGTATTGACTATCGGGCGCTGAACAAGATCACTGTCCGTAATAGGTACCCGATCCCGCGGATTGATGACCTCCTAGACCAACTAAAGGGGGCGAAATATTTCAGCAAGATCGATCTGAAGTCAGGATATCACCAGGTACCAATTGAACCCTCAGATGTGTGGAAGACTGCCTTCAAATCCAAGGAGGGCCTCTTCGAATGGTTGGTCATGCCTTTCGGATTGACGAATGCTCCTGCAACCTTTATGAGGCTAATGGATGACATCTTGCGGCCATTCACCAACTCCTTTGTAGTAGTATACTTGGATGACATTCTGATCTTCAGCCAGAGTTGGGAAGAGCACCTCCACCACATCCGACAGGTTCTCCAAACACTGCGGCAACACAAGCTATGTGCCAATTTGGAGAAATGCACTTTTGGCATGACCGAGGTCCAGTATCTGGGATACATCATTGATGAACAGGGGGTGCATGTCGATCCAGCCAAGGTCCAAGTCATTCGGGATTGGCCCTCTCCAACCACTCTAACAGAGCTCCGCAGCTTTCTAGGTCTTGCCAACTTCTACCGCAGGTTTGTGTTGGGATTTTCTCATATTTCTTGGCCCTTGAGTCAAGTCACCAAGGGCGGGGCGAAAGCAAAATTCTTTTGGTCTGAATCTCAACAGAAGGCATTCAGGGAGTTGAAGGATCGCCTCTGCACGGCACCAGTGCTCGCGTTACCAGATTTACAACAACCATTTGAGGTCGAGACAGATGCCTCTGACTATGCTATTGGGGCAGTCCTTACTCAACATGGACATCCAGTGGCATATCACAGTGAAACACTTTCAGACACAGTCCGGAAGTACCCCACTTATGATAAAGAGATGTATTCCATTGTACAGGCCTGCCGACAATGGAAGCATTACATTTTGGGGAAGGAAACGGTCATCCACACAGACCACCGACCTCTGCAATTCATACAGACCCAAGGGAAATTGCAGAATGATCGCCATCAGAAGTGGTCTACATACCTGCAACAGTTTCACTTGAATATCAAGTATAAAAAGGGCAGCACCAATAATGTTGCAGATTGCCTCAGTCGACCACCGATCATGGCGCTAACCACCGTGCTCAACTCTTGCGGGCACGAGACTTCTGATTGGCCACTTCTCTACAAAAGCGACCCAGAATTCGGCCACACATACCAGACACTCTTGGAGGGTCGGCAGGTTGCAGATTTTCACCTCCAGGATGCCCTATTATGCCACCTCGGTCACCTTTGTGTTCCTTCAAGCGAGCGTGCCAAGATGATTTGGGAAGCACACTACAGTCGGGCTGCTGGGCATTTCGGGGTCGAGAAAACAGTGGCAGTACTGCAAAACTATTTCTATTGGCCGAATCTTCGACAGGATGTTGGGAAGTACATCCGATCATGTACTGCCTGTGCCATTGCCAAACCGACCATTAAGAAGCAAGGCCTCTATACCCCGTTGCCTACCCCTAGTCGACCTTGGGAATCCATCTCCATGGATTACATGTCAGGCCTTCCTTCCACTAAGCATGGAAATGACTGTGTTTTTGTGGTCGTCGACAGGTTCTCAAAGATGGCCATTATGATGGCCTGCAAGAAGAATATCACAGCAGAAGCCACTGCTAAACTCTTCTTTGAACGAGTGTGGGTGCACTTTGGGATCCCACAGTCTATCATCTCAGATCGGGACAGTCGGTTTCTCAGCACATTTTGGTCCAGTCTCTGGTCAATGCTGGACACCAAACTCACGAAGTCCACAGCCTTCCATCCTCAAACTGATGGCCAGACAGAGGTTGTCAACAGGATGATTGTGCACATTCTGCGCATGTATAACTCAAAGCATCCACGCACATGGGACGAGAGCCTCCCCTATGTTCAGCACAGCTACAACCGAGCTCTTCACAGCTCCACTGGCCATAGCCCTTTTCAGGTGGGTTTAGGATTCCAGCCACTATGCCCCATTGATGTGGCCATGCCACTTGCAGCTACTCACATGAATTCAGCTCATGTCCAGTCCGAAACAGATAAGGCCACCAGCTTCATTGAGCGCATCCAACATATTCGCCAGCAGGTCCATGACATTCTTGAGAAATCAAATGCCAAGTACAAGCAGCGACATGATCAACACCGAGTGCCACACAAGTTTCAGGTGGGCGACAAAGTCTGGTTGCATTTGCAAAAGGAACGCCTTACTGGAGCCTATCGGAAATTGAGACCACTTCGATATGGTCCTTACACCATTACTAAGGCTATGGGAGACAATGCATTTGAGCTCAGCATTCCCCCATTCCTTGGCCTGCACCCAGTGTTCAATGTGGACCGCCTTCGGCCATACTTTCCACCATTGCTAGACACATCCGACATTGCAGAACAGCTCAAACCCACAGAATTAAATCCAGATTGCATGGAACAAGCTGCAACTGATCGGATCATGGACACACAGATCAAGAACACTCGCCAACAGCATATCCAACTGTATCGAGTTGTCAAAGCAGGCCAACTCCTTCAGCAGGGCAAGTGGCTCACCAGGGAACAAGTTCAGCAGAGGTTTCCTCATCTCATGGAGGAGCTCAACGCAATGGGGACCATTGCTTCCTAAGGGGGGAGGAATGATCCAGGTGGATATTGGTGGCCACCTGCCAGGTCCACCTGGACCCCCACCATTGTCTTTCTCAGCATTTTCAGTTTCCTTAATTGTAGCACAGTTTACTATTTTTAGCAGTTTTTCGGGTCCTGAACTTCCGGAGCCGTTTTGAGGCCCTAAACGACGTTTTTTTGGAATTCTGGGGCGACCGAGCCCTATGTTGCCTCCCAAAGTGGTAGTACTCGGATAGATCTTTCTAACGAGCTATCGTACGCGTCAAACGGAGATCGTATGCCAAAGTTACGACCCCGGGAAATTGATGTACCAATTTACCCAAACGGGGCCCACAATTTGGCGTTTCATCTTCTAGGGTTAGGTTTCGGTATGTGAAGGGTTTTCCATTGTTTCTCAACAATAAATAGGCCTTCGAGCCTCATTGTAATACAGTTCAGAACAGTTCAGAGGCATGTAGCCATCACATCTCTTCTCAGAGATAAGCTACCATCGCCCTAGCTAGTTTATTGCCATTTCTGTTTGTAAGCATATGTCAGTATTTTCCATTAATGAAATGAAGTATTATTTCCGCTGCATCTTTGTGTATATGGTTATCTCTGTAATTTGTTGCGTTCCTGCTTAAATCTGGATCACTTAACCCTAACTCCTAGCAGTTCTAAAACAATAACTTAGAACAAAGGGGATGGGCGTTGACCTATGATTGATTTTCTAACAAAAGAGAAGCATTTAAAACGGATTAAAAACACTCGAATAAACGAGAATATATTTATATAGGGAGAGAAAGAGAGTGAACATGATACCTTAAACATTATAATATTGATGCTAAAAAAATATGACATTAATAACTAAAAAGAACTAGGAAAATATTTAACACATTACTAGTCACAGACAATTGAACGAGATAAAAAACCTCCATAGGCTTTGTTAAAAATTCTCTTGTTCTTGCTAAGCCTTGACCCCTTGTACTAATTTGGCCTTAGATGGGTATCTGCAATCCACCCATAGATTATATGATTTAAATTAAAGTTTGTGACATGTTGAACTTGTTAAATTTAAGGTTTCATATTTTATATGCAACACTTTGGATGGATCCTATAAACAATTCATGAACCCAAACTATTCACTATTTATCATTTTATCAAATCATTAAATAGAAAAACATTGACCTTTTTTTGATCTGCAACATTTTACCCTCACTGCTAGAGTAAGCTATATATGGTTATCCAGATAAGATCATGGCATTCCAAAAAAATACTACAAACAGATTTTAGGCTCATAGATTACTACAGAATTGTAACCAATCTACAAGAAAGTGCATTGAAAACCTCACCCCATGATTTATCTTGCTTGTAACAAGACATTTAGTTCCATTAGCCCTCTTCTTTGTCATTTGGTATATTAGCATCTACTTGCCATCAACAAACAATAAATTACACTAAAACCCACAAAAAAAATATAAAAGAGTTGAGTCATCAATCCTTCAAATAACTAAAGAAAAACACACCAAAACTAGAAAATTTTGAGAGGATTTCAGAGTACCTTGAATCTTTAGAACCTTGGTTTTCTTAGATTTCATCACATAGTTGTAATGCTTCGATAAGCCAGCCTCTGCACCATCTCTCCCTCTCAATTCGCAACCACAACTTGCAAAGGACTCTCACCTCCCACTGATTAGGGTTTATTCAATTGGAAATCAAAGCTTGCGAAATGACTATCACCTCCCGCTGAATAGGGTTAGTGCTTTAGGGTTTTTATTACCTTCCATTTATGGTTTCTTATTTATGTTTTGCTTTTTATGCTTCGTAATGGATTGTGAAAAGTGCAACAAATAGAATACAAACACACATATATCATGTTATGACTAAGCTCTTCTAGATAACCTCAAAAGAAATAAAATTGAATAAAAATTATTTGCAGTTTACATATTGACATCTTTTAAAATTGAATAAAATTTATTTCAATCATAAGGAATTGATTGAAATACTTGGATATCTAAGTAAATTTAGGAAAGTTGATAACATTATATAAAATTATAGAAATGTTATCATATATTGTTTTTTGACCTATATTAAATTCCAATATGATTGACTTATATCATGTTATGACTAAGATCTTGAAGATAATCTCAAAAGAAATAATATAGAATAAAACTTATTTGTTGTTTACACTTGACATCTTTTAAAATTGAATAAAACTTATTTCAATCCTATTTGTGTTTTTTAATTGAACCTTGAGATAAGAAATTGATTGAAATACTTAAAAAAAATTGATCATGCAATGGTATATGGGTGGGTCACCAAAATTTCAATATGTTGATTTTTTATTATAATATGGATGTCTTTAGAATTCAAATAAGTTATTTTTAAAATTGAGTTGTAATAACTTACATGCTGATTGCACTAAAAGACACTTTCTACAAGCTAATATGAAGCATATTTGTAATACTTTCCATGCTCAATATTAAATTGATACATGATACATTTTAGTTCATTTTAAGTATCAAAGTGACTTGTATCATAGTAATATTGTAATTATATCATGTTATGACTAAGCTCTTGTAGATGACCTCAAAAGAAATAAAATTGAATAAAACTTATTTGTTGTTTACAAAACTTCTTTTAAATTTGAATAAATTTTATTTTAATCCTATTTTTGTTTTTTATTTGAACCTTAACATAACGAATTGATTGAAATATACTTTAAAAAGTTGGTCATGCAATGGTATATGGGTGGGTCGCAAAAAAATTCTATATATAGATTTTATAAATTATAATATGGATGACTTTAGAATTCAAATAATTTATTTTTAAAGTCAGTGTAATAACATACATGTTGATTGCAGTAAAAGACACTTTATATAAGCCAATATGAAGCATATTTGTAATTCTTTCCATGTTCTAAATTAACTTGTTACATGATATATTTTAGTTCATTTTAAGTATCAAAGTGACTTGCATCATAGTAAGATTCTACTCATATCATGTTATGACTAAGCTCTTGTATATTATTTCAAAAGACATAAAATTGAATAAAACTTATTTATTGTTTACTAGACATCTTTTAAAATTGAATTTAAAACTTATTTCAATCCTATTTGTGTTTTTTTAATTTAACCAACATATATTTTAGTTCGTTTTAAGTATCAAAGTGACACCATCATAACTTAAGATTGCACTTATTTTCTTAGTCTATGAAACTAGAAATCAAAATAGTTATATTTTTTCATAGAATTTATACTATATAGAAAACATTTTAAACTAACAAAATAATTAATAGATCCATAAACATCAAAATTTAAAGAACATCCATAAACAAGATTAATAAAAATCCATAAATTGAAATAATGAACGTATCAATAAACTATCCATATAAAAATATATACAAATTACAAATGTTATATGAACATCCATAAATTGAAATAATGTTCATGTACATCCATAAATTGTCCATGTATGAAAATATATGGAATTTGTATCACATGTGAATGTACCCTATGAAATGGGCCATAAAATATACAAATTATCCACTCTAAGTATCACCAGAATTCCTATGTGAGTTCCACTGTGCAAAGTGGTCGTCAAAAATTCGGTTATGCAATATAATACATTCAAACTCAAACTAATTAGATCATTATTTGTACAAAATAAACAATATGGAAATAAATGATATTGAACCACATTTAATTACATATATGAATCTACTAACCTCACTCGAGTCCAAATGCAAGTGGATAGGATGGGGCTTTGTTGAATTTGGATTTGGTGATCCCTTGCCTGTGGCTCAAAGATTGAAGCCTGCATCGATGGACTCACATCGTCGGTACCTATATACCCAGTATCCCACTGATGTGTCCACATAACTGCGACATCAACAACATTCTGCATATGGGTCTACCTACACAATGGCAAGGACAAATTATAATTAGTCTACGGATTAATTAGCATGCATGTAACTTAAAAAAATATGTTGAAATCTTAGGAATAAAAAACTTTACCTCAATTGTTGGTCCATGTGGATATACATAGTGACTCTCCTCCACATGAGTGTTACGAGGTGGAGGTTGTTAGGTCCCTATAATGCTAGTGTATTCCCTCATTGTTATTGTCAGTGTAGCCCCCTTATTGTTATTTTTGTGCCCATGTAGTCCCCATATTGTTATTATTGTGCCCCATAGAAGCCCACTATTATTATTGTTCCCTTACATTATTATTGTTATGTCAGCTCTTATTATATTGTGACCCCTTAGACTCCTATATATAGAAAGGAGGTTTCGTCATTTGAATCATCCAAGAATTGTTCATTTGTGTAATTTAAAGGAGGTTTCCCCCTTGAAGAAGCTAATTTTGAAGTCATTGATCTATCTCTTCTTCTATTTTGTGAGTTGGTTGCATAAGATTTGGTATCAGAGCTTTGGATTCTAAGATTTCACTCCTTCAAACAGTACATCTTAGCAGTTTTGCTATAATTTTTTTTTCTATGAGGCTTTATATGCTGAAATGTTTACAATGTGGAGCCAAAATCTCAGAGAACTTCATGTAAAAACTTCATATCTTGGTTCACTATATTTTCAGATATATGCTCTGAGGAAGTTAGGGTTTTTTCAGGCTCCATAATTATCTCTCAAATAGGAGACCTAGAAAAAATCATCATAAGTTTGTTTCTACAAGGCTTCAGAAGCTGAAATTTTTACCACATGGAGCCGAAATCGTAGAGAAATTCGTGTAACAATTTCAGATCTTGGTTCACTATATTTTCAGAGATATGTTCTGAGGAATTTAGGGTTTTTGTGGGCTCTATAATTCTGTCTCAAACAGATGACCTAGGGAAAATCATCATAACATGTGTTTCAAGCATCAAATTTGAATTTTGTAAAAAGTGGTTGAAAGTTAATGGACTTTAGTTTTACATGTAGTAATTTTAGGGCCAAATGTTGAAATAGTGACACGTGGAATCCCGCACAACTTCGATCTACTGAACCAGTCCATAATCAGTCATCATGGGAGATTTGGCATAACATTTTCTTGAAGAATCCAATCTTGGTCTGAATTGTGGGGTTAGAAATAAGACTTAGAGGGATACCACAGGACAAAATTTTAAACCTTGGAGATCCGAAATTACATAGATACAACATATTCAATATCAAGCTCCTACAAAGAAAAGAAAAAAATGTGTAGTTTTTTCAAATTTGCATAAGTTTTGTTTGAAAAAAATAGTTTGAAGTGATTCAAAGGGTATAATGAAGCATAATTCTCATTAATTGATGCCCCGAATAAATAAAATGGAAACACCTAGTAAGAAACTCGAAATCTCGACCATGACACATGAAGAAAAGGAAGAAATGCAACATGATATATCAAAATTATGAGACCAAGTGCAACAAATTTCGCTCTCACAAAAAGTAACAGAAGCTAAGATGGATGGTTTGAAGAATGGAATCGAAGCTAAGAAAAATGGTTTGAAAAATAGCATGGAAGCTAAGATATATGGTATAGAATCAAAACTGAAAGGAAACATGTAAGATTTTAAGAAAGACATGGAAGGTTTGAAGGAAGGTTTGAAAAAGTTGCTACAAGAAAGGATTCCTAATGGCGAAAAGGTAGTAGAGAAAACTCATGATGAGAACAAAAGAAATTTTAATCATGATTTCATAGACTCTAACTTTGGATTGAAGACCCACCATATTCCAAAGATCGATATGAGGAAGTTTGAAGGCAAGGATCCTGTAACATGGATACTACATATGGAGCAATATTTTGATCTACATCATGTGAAAAACACACATAAGTTATGTATTGCAACTTTATATTTAGAACCAAATCAGTTTGTATGGTATTGATGAATTTTCTCTTGTAAACAAATTGTCACTTGGTCAATTTTTATGGAGGAACTTATAGCACATTATGAGGATACAAAGAGCAACACCTTCTTTAGCCAATTGATAAATCTCAAACAAAAGGGTTCAATGACAGAGCATATTGAGGACTTCCAAAAATTGAATATAAGGGTAAATGATATTCCAAAGGAGCATAGGATTGATGTCTTCATAGGGAATTTAAAGGATAACATTCAACATGAGGTTCACCTTTGGGAACCTGATTCATTGGAGAAGGCATTCAAGTTGGCAAGAAAAATTGAAAGCAAAATTATGCCAACTAGGAAGCCTACCACTCATAACTATAAAGATGGAAGTGTTGTTGCTCCTAGACTTCCACAACCTACAAGTTTGACACCACAAAAATTGGAAGAAAAAAGAGAAAAAGGGCTTTGTTACAGTTGTGATAGAAAATACACTAAAGGTCATAAGTGTGTTGAGAAGAAATTAATTTACATATATTGGGAAGAGGAGGAAGAAAAGGAACAAGAAACGTCAAAAGAAGAGGATATACATCAGGAACCAACCCTAGAGAAAGAAGAAATGAATCTATGCATATCTTGTAATGCATTGAAAGGAATTACCACTCCTCAAACTCTCAAGATAGAAGGAAATATCAAGAACAAAAAGTTAATAGTGTTAATTGATTCGGGTAGTACCCATAATTTTATTCATTAAAAGATAGCCAAGGAATTGAATTTCTTCTTATATCTAGCACCAGAGTGTTAAGTGATGGTTGTAAATGGAAGAACCATAAATTTCTCTTGACAGTGCCATAATATCAAGCTATCCATGGGAGAATATGTATTGAATAGTCCAATGCTTTCCATTTCAATGGGTGGTGTTGATGTTGTACTAGGAGTCCAATGGTTACAATCTTTGGATACGATAGATTTTAATTTTCAAGAACTTTTCTTGAATTTTTTTTGGGAAGGAAAGGAAGATGAATTAAGGGGTATCACAAGGAAACTAGGAAATATAATCAACTCTAATGGCATGACAAAGCTTCTAAAGAAAGAACAACGAGGTGTAATTGCACAATTATGTTCACTAGAGGTTCAAACATCGAAATCATCTATTTCTCTAGATCTCCAAAAAGTCTTGGACAATCATTCTAAGGTTCAAACAGTGGAAGATCGCATTGAGCATCAACAACAAGTTCTCCAACTCTTAAAGGATAATCTCACTTTGGCGCAGAATAGAATGAAACAACATGAAGATCAACATCGCAATGAAAGAAGTTTTGATGTAGGTGACTGGGCATTTTTACAGCTATAACCATACAAACAAATGTCCCTCAAGCAAGCTAAGAAGGATAATAAATTATCACCAAAGTATTATGGTCCTTACAAGGTGTTGCAAAATATTGGTACTATGGAATAAAAATTGGAGCTTCTTGCATCTTCCTGAGTGCACCCAATTTTCCATGTTTCATGCTTAAACAAGGTTATAGGTAACAAGCTCCCAGCTCAAACAATATTGTCAGAACTTGACGAGGAAGGAAAAATCGTATTGGAACTTGAAACAGTCACGGAAACAAGAACTCGACATCTATGAAATCAATCAATTGCAGAGTATCTCATCAAGTGGAAGGACTTACCCACTGAAGATTCCACATGGGAGGATGAGAATTTTATACAGAAGCATCCAGAACTACTCAAGCGTTGAGGAAAACACTTTTTTGAAGGATAGGAGCATGTTACACCCCTATAATACTAGTGTATTCCCTCATTTTTATTTTTAGTGTAGCCCCCTTATTGTTATTGGTGTGCCCATGTAGTCCCCATATTGTTATTATTGTGCCCCATAGAAGCCCACTATTGTTATAATTGTGCCCTTACGTTATTATTGTTATGTCGTCTCTCATTATACTGTGACCCCTTATATTCCTATATATAGAAAGGAGGTTTTGTCATTTGAATCATCCAAGAATGATTCATTTGTGTAATATAAAGGAGGTTTCCCCTCGAAGAGTTTAATTTTGAAGTCGTTGATCTATCTCTTCTTCTATTTTGTGAGCAGGTTGCATAACAAAGGTGGAGGTGGAGGTGGAGGAGAATCCATGGAAACATGCACTAGTGGAGGTTGATCTGGTTGATCAACTTCCAGACCAACAGTTGAGGTAAAAAAAATTATTCCTAAGATTTCAACATCTTAAGAATAAAATTAGGAATTTTAAACTAGAAAAATAATTAACATATCCATAAACTTAAAAATTTAATTAACATCCATAAACAAGATTAATAAAAATCCATAAATTGAAATAATGAATGTATTAAGAAATTGTCCATATGAAAATATATACAAATTACAAATGCTATATGAACATCCATAAACTAAAATAATGTTCATGTACATCCATAAATTGTCTATGTATGAAAATATACAAATTTTGCATCACATGTGAATGTTCCCTATGAAATGGGCCATAAACTATACAAACTATCCACTCTAATTACCACCGGAACTCCTATGTGAGTTCAGTTGCACAAAGTAGTCATCCAAAGTCCGGTTATGTAATATAACACATTCAAATTCAAACTAATTAGATCATTATTTGTCCAAAATAAGCAATATGGAAATAAATGATTTTGAACCAAATTTAATTACATATATGAATCTACTAACCTCACTCGAGTCCAAATAAAAGTCAAATAGGATGGGGGTCTGTTGAATCTGAGCTTGGTGCTCCCCTGCATATGGCTCAAAGATTGGATCCTGCATGAATGGACCTGCATTGCTAGTGCATTTATACTGAACGTCCCACTCATACGTCCACATAAGTGTGACATCGAAAACACTCTACATATGGGCCTGCGTACACAATGGCAAGGACAAATTATATTTACTCTACGAATTAATTATCATGCATGTAACTTTAAAAAAATGTTGAAATCTTAGGAATAAAATATTTTGCCTCAACTGCTAGTCCATGTGGTTGTACCTAGTGACTCTCCTCCACATGAGTGTTATGAGGTGGAGGTGGAGGAGAATCCATGGAAAAATGTACTGGTAGAGGTTGGTTTGGTTGATCAACTGCCCCCTCAGATGACCACATAAGATCATCCATGTAGTTGGGTTGTGTCTACATGTTATCATGAACTTATTAATACGAACTAAATTAATATAAATAATTATGTATAATTTGACGATAAGCATCAAAAGTTTTGTATATATGTACCCGGTCTGTGTCACGTGGGCCATGCACCCTCCAAGTGTCACAGATGGCATCATGATACATACATGTATATGACAAAATCTAGTCAATGGGTAGACACACAAGATATGAATCATCATATAATGCAACTAGTGGGTCACGAGGCAATGGTGGTGGTCTAGTCATCTCTCCATTTAATGTGACATGTGCTGGCTAATGTCATCCACATGTTATCTGCAATAGTATCCCTGGTCTCAGCGTCGAAGTGTTACTACTCCTCTAACTCTGTCGGAAATACCATGCTCTCAGACGGTCATGGAAACAATCTCAGAGGTGGTGGTACATGCGCAGGGTCCCTGCGAACGATATCACGATCATAGGTATGTCCCAAGCCAAATCCATAATAGTCATATCTAGTGCTGGTGTAATTTGGCCTCATATGTAGCATGAAATCTGCATATATATGCTTTTCAAAGTAAAGAGGGGCCTGGTCATGGTGGGGTAACTGGCCCCAAGCTCCAATGAATCGATCATAAAAAAAAGGGGTTGCATCAACATTCTTAAAATATCTATGTGGAATCAAACATTTATGTCTAGCAGAGCACTCTGGGGGGATGTTGAACAACTCCCCACAAACATCAATTTTCTTAGTGGCCTCTTTCACCACCTCCCAAGTATGTGGGCCTCTAACCTCCTGCCTCCTACTCCTCTGTATGGCATGTAGGAGATGGCTCTGTGGGCCCGCCCTCCAGTATGTCCTGATCAACCTATTGATGTTATCCATCATCAAAGAAAAACTACGCCTAGTAGGTGAATTAGCAAGGATTTTACCCAACTCTCGTATGATCCATGTATGTTGGGTCGTGATTTCCTCCAATGTGATACTAGTTATAGCATCGTCCCATAGAGGAATTAATGTTGCAATATGATCCTCAGCTTCGCCCTACTAAGGGTCTGTAAATTATAAAAATAATTTATAATATATATCTAACAAACTAGAAGCATAATAACATATACATTAAATTCAAACACATCAGTTGAAGATGATTTAAAAATTAAAGACAATTTCAAGAAATAAACACATAAAGTTTTTAAAAAGGATTTAAAAATGCATCTACAGCAAGTGAACATGTCCACTATCTGTAAGATGATCATCAATAGAGACAAAAACACTGCCTTTGACACTTTGACTGGTGTCGGAGCCAAGATCTGCAGGTTGAACTCACACTCTAGTTGGGCTATGTGATCTATCACAAGCCCAACCATGTATAACAGATCCCCTCACACTCTAACACCCTGCTATTAGGGGCCGTATAGGATATGGCTCTGTATATTACATATGATTCATATTTAATACATATAAACTAATCCAAAAGAAAATATGTTGAGTAAACTATTACTTATAATACAAAACTATTACATATTATACATATAACCTAATCTAAGAAAAAAATGTTAAACTTAGAAAGAATGTTGACAAGAAAACCATTTCTAAACTCAAGTAGAATAATATAGCCTGAAGTCCTAAACTTTAGAGTCCATTTTTTAACAATTTATCAACCAAATTATTGAGTTCCATGTAAACACAATCGAAAGAAATGATCAAATCTACCTTCACACTTTTTCCCATTTCTAAGTAATGCATTTTGTTCATAGGGCATAAATATGTAAATATATATGTAAAAAATTGAAATAAACCTATTTGTAAAACTAGTAAAATTTCATGCCAACCAAATACTCTAATAGACTTTAAGTTCTTATAATGTTTGACTTTGACACATGATATGTACTAGGTGCAAGCACATAAAAACAATGTTTGGTACAACACATTATATAATGAAACAATATGGTACAAATTAGAAAAGAGTCAAAATGTTTTTATTCACTTTAAATATACTTTTCATGATGGATTTAATGTATCTATTAATGATGCAGTGTTGAAACTTATATATATAGCTTTAAAGAGTTATGTTATGTTAAATATTAAAGTCATAGTTATATTATGTTAAAGTTATGACGTATAGTTTACGCTATGTTATAATTATAATGTTATGTTGTACATAATTTATAGTTATAATAGTATAATTATATAATTATGTTATGAAATATATGTGTGGGGGTAAATAACTTTATGTTATGTTAAATAGTTATATAACTATGTGATGTTATAAAATTTCTAATAGTTAAATATATATAGTTATAATATATCTAGCTATGTGGTGTTATAGTTATAATAGTTATTAAGGCTATTATGAACTATAGTTAGAGTTATGTTACATGCTATGTTATAGTCATTATATATCTGTATTTTAAATGTTATATATAATTATATATTATATTAAATATATGTAATTATAATTATATTATAATAAATATGTATAGTTATGTTATAATTATGAACTATATAATTATATGTAGTTATTAATTTGTTAAAACTAATTGTACTATATTAATTATTAAATAATATTTAAAATATAAATTAATTTAAATTTAAAATAATAAATTGAAAAAAAAAATCTTATTCGATAAATAGAGGTTCACAATGAGCAATCATATTCATTATGTCAATCTCAAGCTCCATATTTATTTATTTATTGGTTATAGTTTGGTTGTTTTCTGTTTTGGAGTTTTTTTTGGTATATTTTCAATCAAATTTGTTCGAAATTTTAAATGCATTTTAAATAACAAAAAATAAAAATAAAAAATTGAAAATTGATTTCACTAAATTCCCAACGAAAAACTTTTAAAGCTAAAATGATTAGAAAATAAAGTTTGTACCATTCAAAATCAGAAAAACTCATAATAAATGTGCTATCATTGCAAGAAAGAAAAAAAATTAAAACCTAAATTATAATTCTTTTGGTGGTTTTGAGGTGTTTTCTTGGTGGTTATTTGTGGTTTTCTAGGTTGTTTTTGTGGTTTTCTAAGTTGTTTTTTGTTGTTTTGAAGGGTTTTTGTGGTTTTCTAGGTTGTTTTGTGGTTTTCTAAGTTGTTTTTTGTTGTTTTGAAGGGTTTTTCTTGGTGCTTTTTTGTGGTTTTCATGGTTTTTTATGGTAAGTTTTATTTTATTTTTCAAATTAGTTTATTTTTTTTGCAAGAAAAAATAAATAAAAAAGAAAAAAAGGATAGGAAATCCACCTTGGCTTGAGTCTTTGGGACATTGGCAAGGTTGTTGGGGAGGTTTCTCCATCGTTGAATCCCTCGATTGAGCTTCAAGATCCTCGGTTGAGCTCACAGTCTGCGTAAAAATGACTTTCATAAATTGTGAGAATGTCTTTTCATACAACATAAAGGCTCGATCAAGCCATAATGTCATCTTAAACAATAGCTCGATCGAGGGTTTGTTTTTAACTTTCGATTGAGTAATGCTTTAAAGCTCAAGGAGCTTGATCGAGCGCTTAAAAATGGCTCGATCAAGCCACTTTAAGTGCTCAATCAAGCTCTCTTTTTTCACCTAAACGCGCCCTCCCTTGCAAAAAAATGTAACCTAAATCTATTCTTTTACCCATTGGGGTAGTGAATCATGGTTTGAGGTGTCAATTGAGGGTGCTACTAGTGCCAGACTCACTCAATTAGTTTTGAGTTTGGAGCACAATAATTAATTCACATGCACTTGAGATAACATATGAACTTTTCAATCTTTGGTCCTAGGATTTTGAGTGGGGTTATGCCTTGGTACATCTATGAGGCAACTAGGCCTATTAGTAGAATGATTAGAATGGACAAGAAGGGGAGGCCACAACCTTTGATCTAGAAAATAAATAATAGGATGAAGAGGTGAAGAAAGGGGTCAGGCTAGATGGATCAGAGAAGCGCAAGGCACCCATGACTCGAGCTTGGTAGGAGGCACACAAAAATTTTAAAAAAAATTACCACCCAAAATTTTTCTTTAACAATGAAGCGAGCCATTGTTCAATACGAAGATTTCATCATAAACAAAAAGAATCCATGAGCAAATAAAAAATTGAGGAAGAGATAATGGGGTGGGTAATTGATCATTATCACTCACACATCAAGAATGTCAAGTATTATCAAAACGAGATTACTTTGGATAATCAAGGCATTGGTAGCCTAGGTTGTGGAGTATTAAGCTCCACCTTAACAATGACTTATCAAGGCATTGGAGCTAAGGAGGAAGCAAAAACAAACTAGCAAAAAGGCTCTGGGATGTTATGCTTTTGGACATAGGTTCAAGGGTACAAGCTTACAAGATAGGGAAACATGGGTCTTCTAGTCATGGGAAGGACACTGAGACCTTAAAAAACCTTGTAGAGATCATAATAGAGAGAAAAGGATGGGCTACCTCAATAGGAAACTATCCCAAAGGATGCCTTAGCAACTATTACTAGATAATAAAGTTCATTGTCTTTGTTGTTGCTCACATATCTTTGTTTTTAAATTTGTATGGTTCAATCAACATATTATCATAAGGAATATGCATAGATAGGAAATGAAATGATTGTTGTGGATTTGGTACACACTATGATAGCATTCCTCAAACTTGTTACATTTCTCCATAAATGAAGACATAAGTGTGAATGCATTTTCATTAAAATGTTAAGCATGTAAACACATTGTTAATGATTGTCATATTCATATTCCAAGGTCTCTTGGACTCTCGATGATAGTTCATTTTCTTTACCATAACCCTAATGGATTAGGTGTTTAACATCTTCCCCACTCGGTCTGAAAGGGGTTCTTATGAGTTGAAGCAGAGAAGACGGTTGCAAATGGCTGGATGTGATTTTTGAATTTGGCGGTTTTGGGAATGACCACAAATCCAATCCATAACAGAAGCCAAAGTATTCTACTAACTAGTGGTTTAGCACTACCACCAACTTTAGAACTATGTGCTAAGGCTCAGTAGTTTCTAGATCATTTCCAATTTTAGTTAGAAGTTTATGTCTTCTACTGATTGGAAGTGCTTGCAAATGGAAATTTGAAGATGATCATAGACTGATGGTGGTTTAAAGATGACCACAAACTTTATAACTTGGCTCCAAGGCTCAGTGTTTTCCAAAATGTTTCTAAATTTGGATGGAAGTTGATGATTTTTGGTGATTGGAAGTGTTTGAAAATGGTTGGTTTGAAGATGATCACAACCTAATGTCTAGCGAGAGTTGTAATTCTTCTACTAAATGGTGATTTCAGGAAGACCACAAATTGAATCATGCTTATGGCTCTAACTTTGGCTTACTCTTGAGGCTTTGGTTTTAGTTGTGGCTCGAGCTCGCTTGTTCATGTTTGATTGATAGGGCTTCAAAACTAGAAGCCTCTTTGTCAATCATTTAAATCATTCCCCCCTCAGTCGAATACAAGGTGAGAAGACAAAATTATTTCCACAATGCTCATAACGATGAACATTAGAAACTCTAATTCTCCATGTGGCCAACTCTATGAGAGTATTTCGGTCTAAAAGAAATTCCACTCATTTACAATGCAATTTATCTAGTGAAATAACATGCCAAACCTTTTTGATTACAAGAAAGCATGACATCCTCTTATAACCTAGAAGTGGTTTTTAACATTTTTCCTTACAACTAAGGAAGACAAACTTTTAAACAACAAAAACAACTTTAGGCCATACTCCAATAAGAAAAAACACTTCAACATAGGTATTATTTACAAGAAATATTGTATCGTATATGTCAATGTTAACGCTATAGCTTTAAGTTCATATGCCTTTACGTAGCATCTAACTTTATTGTGATACATGACATTGAATACTACCCTAGTTGCATTTCAATCTCTTCATGACATTAAATATTATCCTAGTTGTAGTTTAACCTCTTGCCTATGAAGGAACATTTTATTTATTTTATTAGTGTTATAATTATCATGATTACTTTAAATAAATATTATTATCTATGTTATATTTTTGATGGACAACAATTTTATTTATTAATGTTACACAGACATATTTGCCTCACTTTAAAAAAACAATTACAATAATTGGGAAGTATAAAGGAGCAATGGTGCTAATTTTATTGGCTATATTATTTTACTAAAGATTGATTATGTCAAATTTGATCATGTATACCTATGTAAACCTAACTAACTTCCATGAAAATTCTATGTTGAGACTTGTTCTTGAATTTTTACACGCCTTGAAACTCCCCACAATGTTGTACAAATCTTCTCTTTATTAGCAAGAGCTTCTCCAACTACTTTCCTGTGCTAACAACATTCAATGACATCATTTCATATTTTCGGATTAGTCACTTGTCCCTCTTTCAAGGATACATCAATATTTTTCTTTCTTTCTTTTTTGTATTTTTAACATTGCTTTTCCATGCTATTTTCAAAACACTCAACAACATGTAAACCTTTCAATTTATGTTTGTTCTATGATTCATTACAACACTTCCATAAAAGGTGTCAAACTTTTTGTAAAATATTTACATATTTTGTAAACTATGTCACTTTCATTACGCAACAACCAACCACACCAACTTTAGTTGAATTTCTTATAGATTTAATGTTTTGTCCAAGAAACATTTTTCACTCTCCTTGCATATCACCATGAGGCCATTTAGAATGAGCATGTAAAGATTCAACATCTTTGTTGAATGTGATGTGGGGTCTACTCCATTGTACAGGGGCTTCACTCAATGAACCTCTTACATATCACGTATGTTTGTGGCATACTAAAAAATACCCTAATTTAAATACATATTGGAAAATACCTCTAAAAATAACATTATTTAACCCCCTACCAATGCAAACCCAAGACACCCTCCAAATTAAAAAAACCCTACTTTCACTAGATATTATAGGTATCCATTTTTGCATTAACATGTTTTATGCCCCTTTATATTTTTTCATTAACTTTGAGCTCCATTTTTTATACCTGACAATATAAAAACCCTTTACCCCTTATATATCCCCCAGTATATTATGTCATTTTCTCCTCAATATATATCCTCCAATATGAATGCACGTGCTATGGTATTTCTCCCGCAGTGAAGCCCTTGTGATCCATTGCGACCCCTCAATTCACTCACTTGATCCTTATACAACTTTTTCATGGAATCTATTGTTTGATTGCCACAATACATATACACTCGATAAACACAAAATTGAGTCTAGAATTTCTCCATTAATTGAAAAACTAGCAAAAAGGTTTTATTTCACAACCTTATCTTAGAGAATATTTCAACTTCTCATAAGTTCTTAGATTTTTCTATTCCCTAAAAATGAGAAAAGAGGCCCTTGCAATTTTGGTTTCCCTCTATAAAAGGACTAATGTTAATCTCACATGATTGTTACTAGCTAATGATCCATTTTGGTGAATGCAAAATGTTGTTGTAAATTGACAAAACTACATAGTACAAAACATTTCTACAACCACTCAAGCAAGAAAGATATTTATGATCCTAAACATCAGTTCTTAGTGCCAAAAGAGAGCATCCTTTATCCTTTTACATACTCTAAACTCTCACAACGTAGGATTTTTAATCCCAAAGATAACTTTCTAGTACAACAAGAGAGCATGCTCTTTCCTCTTACAAACTTAAGACTTAAACACTCTTATCATATTTGTTTTCTATCCTAAAGGTTGTTAAACAACCCAACATGAAAGAAAGCATACCATAAGTGGCTATAAATAATGGATTGAAAACTATGGTGGGTCAACATCAAATAATTATGTCGTAAGGTATTCCCTCTGAGAATAACTCCCCTCCCATGCCACCTGTTATCACTCAGAATTTTTCCCTAGAAGTTATCAGAAAAAGGAAAAGATCGAGGTAACTACAGACCAATCTTTTAAGTATAGGCTCTCTATATAATTTAGCTTTATTTTTCTAGGATTTTAGGCTAGTTCTTAATGTTCATTGGGGTTTTCGTTTTGTATTGGAAGTTGGATGGTGGAATCCTTACACAGATGGATAGAATGATGTCTCTAACTATTGGGCTATGGAGTCAAAGGAGGGCAACAGAACTGGTATTAAATCATTAAAGGGAGTGTTCAATGGGCAAGCTAGCAGAGTGAAGCACAGATTTTTAGTTCGAATGGGTGAAATGATCTTAACCAAGGTGAGAGAGCACTTAAGAATCCTCAAATCGGGATTAAAAGGAGGAACAGAGGATGATCATGAGCAAAGGGAAGTTAAGAATCCTTTACTATAGACCAGAGGGAAACTACCTGAACTAAGGAGCAATCAAGAATTCCTTAACTTAGATAATTTAGCAGAAAACATAAAAAATGCATAATAGTCAAAACAGAGTGCAGTGAAGCAAGTTCTGAGATATCATTCCATATTATAGCATTTAGATTTTTGATACACTTAAGATTATGGAAAAACTTTTGAAGAAAAATGACAACACAAAAGAAGATACTTGTCTGTATTTCGCACTACACATGAATCCAGTGAAATGTCTTTGCTTTATTCATTAATCCAGCTTGCTGGTCCCAACAGTGATACAATAGCTTACAGTCTTTGATCAAGAAAACTATAGAAATGTCTAAGAATCCACCCTACATACTTCGAATTGTGAAGTATTTATACAAAAAATTATTACAAAATATCTCAAAACAACTTGAGATTTAATCTAGGAAATACAAATATCTTCTTGCAAGAAGATAGAGACAGTTAATGAACTGTTTCATGTTGTCCCTTTTATTATGGTTGTGTTGGCCTTTATTGTTGAAGTGTATCCCTTTATGTTGGCTTGCAGTTGTGGAGTTTCACGCTGGAGTCTTCTTTACTTTCATCTTTCAACTGATACTCTTTGACCCTGATACTCTTTGACCCTGACACTCTTTGACAATGATACTCTTTAACCCTGATACTCTTTGACCCTGACACTCTTTGACAATGATACTCTTTAACCCTGATACTCTTTGACCCTGATGCCCTGTTTTCACCTGTTATACCTGGTTGCCTTCATTTTTACTATGCAGTTTCTTTTGGCTATAAATTTATCACAGTAAATCTGTCATTTTCTCCCACCATTATGCATCTGGTAATTTCACATTCACCATTCTCATGTAGATTTCATCAGCTTCAGTATATTTGGAAAAATTTGGCTTGGTGAGGAACAAATGTTTTACTTCATGCTCAAGGAAAAACAAGTTTTCCAATGTGTCATATAACACTTTGCCTATTGCCAGGGCTTTTATGGATGAAGAATTGGCTTATTCCTTAGCCAATTTTCTGAGTATATCACCATAGTCCAACTGTGTCATGAGCTTGTCATTGATAACCATAGGACTGGGCAGACCTTTCTCCCTAAAAATATGGAATTTAGCCATGAACCTGTCAATGGCTACTTGCATATTGTGGCACTTTTCTTCCAAATTAAGCATAAGGTTCCTTTTGGAAAGGACCTTCCTTATTTCTAAAATGGTAGCAGTCCTGTATTCTATATTTAGCTCATGGAGCTCATATCTGTTCTTGCTATTGAGGAAGTGGATGAGTCTATTTGCATCCTCTGGCTTATCTCCCAACTCCTCTTTCACTTTCTGGATAGCTTCTATAGCTATCTTTACCAGCTCTGTTTGTTCAAAAATTACTTGGATTGATGGCCAAATATCATTGACAGAGTCAATGATATTGGCCCACAACATTTCCTTGGTTTTTCCAAGTGGTTTCTCCAGTGTTAAATCCTTCTCTAGGATTTTGATTCTTTCACCCATTCTCTGGGCCTTTTGTGTTTCTTCTTTCTGCTTCAGTTGGGCAAATTTGCAGTCTGTTTCCACACATGCAACCTTTTCTCTTCACTTATTCATTTCAGTAGCATGGATAGACATGTCTTCCATGGCTTTGACTAGTTCTACTGCTTTCTCTCCTGATGCACCTGCTGTTGATGTAGACTTTGTTGTTGCTGGCAAGGCTGTTGCAAGTGGAGCTGTAGGTGCCAAAGATGTTGCTAGTGTGGATGGCACTATTGTGGAGACTGTAGGGATCACATTTGTTGAAGAAGTGTGTTAAGTTATGGTATGTTCTATGCTTATAACAGTTTATTTCTTTTTCTTATTATATTCCACCGATTAGAAATCACATGTACATAAAGTAAAGTGCAGATAGAACATTAAACGATCGACAAAAAACAAGCCAAGACAAGAGACACAAGATGTGGCGGCTAGCCAGGGACAAACCCCACAATGTGTGGGGAAACCCTTTGATCAAATCTTCTTTTATCTTCAATAATTCAGCAGAGAGAAATAGTACAAATCTGATTCATATCAGCAGTAGCAAACCCTAGATCAGTAGCATCAGCATTAGCGGCTTCATTATCAAACTAGGGCAGACCATATCTCACAAACCGACCCTCGGATTGACTTCATTCCACCACCAAAAGTTGCGGCTTTCAAAGGAGGTTCAGATGAACCTACAGCGCAGTTCCAAAGAGGAGATCTTCTAGGCCACGCAAGTCAATCTTTACTTCTGCAGTTGCAGCTTCAAATTCAACAGCTTCCAGCTTCACATGTGTGAGAGAGAGAGACCCATTTCAGCACAGTAGAGAAGAGACTCATATCTGCGCAGTAGAGAGAGAGAGATGTGATGAGATGAGTGAGTCCAAATGAGGAAAAGTCCTCTTATATTTATACACAACGTTGGTGGGTGAATAGATGCGATTGTTGGGCTTCTGAGCCTACATGAGTTGTAGGTCGGCTTGATAATAATTCCATAATCAAAATAAATTCATATCTCCATGAATACTTATCGGAATTGGATGATCTTTATATCAATCCTACACCTCTCGACGAGAGGAATCTAATAAAAATATTATCAGCCATGAATAAGATGACCCACATGAAGTTTTTCCCTGGTTGCCAATTTTAACACTCCCTCTCAACCATGGAGAACTTCATCTGCAATCTATCTATCAGTCTTTACTATTCATCCATCAAATGCACTGGCCTGTATAGCCTGACCCTTGCCCTGCTCTGCTCTATTCTGCCTGTTCTACTTTGTCCTGTTCTGCTCTGCACTGATCTATATTGTTTTGCTCTATTCTGCTCTATTCTTGCATTGTTCTGTTCTACTCTGCTTTTGTCCGAATTATGAAGAAGAAGAAATGATCGAGGATGTATCATACTGACTCAAAGTCAGTCTCAGAGTATGTACCACTAGTCCCAGACCAGTCTCAACCAATCCAAAGTCAACGTCATAGTGAGTATAACTCCAATGGTCCCAGACCAATATCATCCTCCACTGACTCAAAGTCAGTCTCAGAGTATGTACCATTGATCCCAGACCAGTCTCAACCGACCCAAAGTCAGCGTCATAGTATGGTACAACTCCTACCACTGGTCCCAGACTAGTATCATTGATCCCAGATCAATGGAGGTCATCCTAGCGTAGGGAGTACGGTAGATACAACGATGCGTCCATCGGTACTACTATGGTCCCTAACTTCATTTCCCTGCTCATTGATCAGATGAGAGGTACTTCCCATAAGTCCCAGACTGCATGGGTAGGATGCCTCGACAGGAGAACTAATCAATCCTGTCCTCATAGGAGAACACATCAATCCTGCTACAATTGCCATGGAGAACACATCAATCCAGGCCTCACAGGAGAACACATCAATCCTACTACAATTGCCATGGATAACACATCAATCCAGGCCTCACAGGAGAACACATCAATCCTGCTACAATTGCCATGGAGAACACATCAATCCAGGCCTCACAGGAGAACACATCAATCCTGCTACAATTGCCGTGGAGAACACATCAATCCAGGCTGCCATGGAGAACACATCAATCCAGGCCTCACAGGAGAACTAATCATCCTGCTACACAGGAGAGCGAATCATCCTGTTCCACAAGAGAGCGAATCATCTTGTCCCACAAGAGAGCGAATCATCTTGTTCCAGTGTGCACCACCAGGGGAGGGTGAGTCACCCTGTGGTCATATGTTGCTCCAGTAGGAACCATAAGCCCTCAGAGCTCCCAGAGCTCAATGTATGCAACATGTAGGACCCTTGTACAAGGGTTTCTTGCCGACTCCAAGTCGTTTGGGAAAATCACAGATTAGATCTTTCCTCAGGGCTTTGACCATGTGTATCAACCTGTACATCATCTTAATGTGATGGAGCTTCCTTGCTCATCGACTTACCATATCCCAGATGATGTCTATCTGCTGGAGCAATTGACGAATGTGGGATTCCTCAATAATCGAATCCCACCTCTGGTTGTTACAGAGAATCACAGTGGTATCCAATGTAAATCCAAACAGCTCACTGAAGAGCTTTCGCAACCAGACTGCCTCACACGAGGTTATGCTAGCAACAATATATCCTGCTTCGGTGGTGCTCAAAGCCACCGACTTCTGCTTCCAGCTCATCCAGGATATCGAAGCAGATCCCAAGGTGAAACAGTATCCGGAAGTGCTCTTACGGTCCACCACACTGCCTGCCCAATCAACATCAGTATATCCAAGTAGTCTCACATCTCCGGCAGTGTATCTTAATCCATGAGAGATTGTGTCTTGAAGACATCTCAGAAGATTCCTGGCATCAATCCAGTGAGGCTCAACCAAGTATGAGCTCACAATGCTAACTGCAAAACATATGTTCGGACGGAGGTTCACCAAGAACATCAATGCGAATGAGTTTTTGAAACTCAGAGGCATTTCCCAAGTCTGGTCCGACATCACTACCATATAACTTCTAAAAGTTAATATCCTCGAGGTAGTCACAGTTTTGCAGTCCATCATACCGAATCTTTCCAATATATTTACCACATATTTTCCTTGAGATAGGAAAATTTCCCTTGGCTTCTACCACACTTCAAGTCCTTGGTCCTTCATTTCAAATTCAGAAGCCATCTCCCTCTTACATTTGTGAATGAGAGGGTTTGCACCATGCTCGGGGTGCTTGCTTCAGCCCATAGAGAGCCTTCTTCAACCTGCATACATGAGATTTTCAATCATAAATCTTAAATCCTTCAGGTTGCTCCACATAGACCTCTTCTTTGATAGAACCATGCAAGAACGTGGTCTTAACATCCATCTGATGTAGGTTCCATCCTTGTGAAGCCACAAGGGCTATGATCAAGTGGATGGTCGTATATCTGGCAACAGGTGCAAATATCATAGTCTATACCTCCCTTCTGGGATAAACCACGAGCAACAAAATGAACCTTATACTTTTCCATACTTCCATTTGTTGCATGCTTTATCTTGTAAAGCCATTTTGAAGTAACAATTGTCTTGTCTAGGGTCTGGGAACTACTTCCCAGACATCATTCTCCATAATAGACTCATATTCTATGGTCATAGCATCCTTCCATAGTTAATGCTTGATGACATCTGAGAATGATGAAGGTTCATTTTGTATGATCGTGCTCATGATGGTCAGGTATCCTTGATACCTATTAGGTTTCTTACTTTCACGAAAGGTTCCTCGGGGTGCAGCATGTCCTTCAGCATCATCAAGTAACCCCTTAAGCCATGAAGGCCTCTTCCTAGAAGAGGAAGGCTCATATGGAGGAGGATCAATTGGATCCATGGGTTCTTCTACATCAGGCATTGATTCATCATCCTTTTCTTTCGGTTCCCTGGTGTCGGCTTCTTGAGAGCTCCTCAAAGTCGGAAGATTGATCACCTTACTGAGAGCCATATCTTCGTCAAAGGTGAAATCATGACTAATTATGACTTCCCTTTGACCGGCTACATAGATTCTATAGCCTTTAGTATTTTCACCATAGCCCATGAAAATTCCCTTCTTTCCAGATGCTCCCAATTTATTTCTTTTCTCTTTCGGCACATGAAAGTATACAGGGCTTCCAAAAATTTTAAAATGAGAAACATCAGGTTTCTTACCGGTGAATTTTTCTTCAGGAGTCTTGGAACCCAATGCTTGATGAGGGCATCGATTTTGTACATATACGGCAGTGTTTGGAGCTTCAGCCCATAGGAACTTAGGAAGACTTTGATCATGTAGCATGGCCTGGACAGCTTCCATAATTGTGCAGTTCTTCCTTTCTACCGCACCATTTTTTTCAGGAGTATATGGTGTAGTAGTCTCCCTCTTGATGCCAGCCTCTTTACAAAAATCATGGAACTCATTAGATTCATATTCAGTCCCATTGTCAATACTTAAGATCTTGATCTTCTTTTCGGTTTGATTCTCGATTAGGGCTTTGAAGTGTCGGAACCAAGGGAACACTTCATCCTTCTTTTTCAAGAAGTATATCCAGGTCTTTCGAGAATGGTCATCTGTAAAAGTGAGATAATATGAGTATCCTCCCAAGGAGTTCACAGGCATCATACCTGATATGTCTGAGTGAACTAGTTGTAATATATCGGAGGTCTTGCTTTGACTTGAAGGGAATGGTCCCCTTTTGAGCTTTCCTTCGGCACATCCCGGACATACACCTTCTTTCTCTACTTGGAATTCAGGCATCCCTGTTACCATCTGTCTTACATCGGGTAGAGCTTTGTAATGAAGGTGGGCAAACCTCCGATGCCAAAGTTCGGACTGAAGCGTTGTGTCACAAGACATGACACCTAGCGGACTTCCACCGACTTGATATAAAAATCAACTTGAAACCCAAGAGTGAAAGCATCTTTAACATTATTTTTCCATATGCGTACCTTACCATCGCTGAAGGTTACCTTATAGCCTTTGTCTTCCATTGCCGAGATGGATACCAGGTTCTTTTTGAGATCAGGTACATATAATACATCTTGTAAGTGAATCGTATTACCTTGATTCAGTTTAAGAGAAACATTGCCTACACCTTTCACTGGGTATTTCATGTCATCTCCAAGGACAATTTCCAGGTTAGTTTCTTTCTCTACCAGATTATAGAGTACCTCTTTGTAACCAGTGAAGTGTCTTGAGGCACCACTATCAATGAGCCAAATTCCCATTGAGTCCGAAGGAGCGGAGGTAGATAGAGCAGCTGGTAGATAATATTCAGCCTGCTTATCATCAACAGTGTTAGATTCATACCTAGAATTTCTAGTCTTCTTGAATGGTTGCCCTCTTCCTTGATTTCCCGCATTCCTTTTTCCTTTGTTGTTGAATTTTCCATTCCTTCGATTACCATGAGAGGGATTTTGATCATCGTCACGGTGAGAGTCCTTTCTATCAGGGCATTCCCTTGCATAGTGACCTGCTTTATTGCAAATGAAACATTGTCCTTTTCTTCCACCCTTAAATCCAGCCTTTCTTTTCGATTTAGACCCAGAATTATTTCTTTTCTTAGCATGAGAAGAAAAAGCAGCAGGAGGATCTTTAGGCAAGGGCATTTCCTACTCTTCTACCCTTGTTTGTTCTTGAATGCATCTAGCCATTAATTCCTCGAAACAAGAAATTACATTATTGTTCAGAAGAGTAGTCCTGAACACATACCATTCAGATGGTAATCGTCCGAGAGTTGTGAGTGCCATTTCTCTGTCAGTAATGGTTTCCCCAATAGATAGAATATCGTTCTTGACCTCGGTGATTCTTAAGAAGTATGCTTGCATACTTTCATCTTTACCCTTCTTGATTTCCCTCAACTTATTTCTAAGAAACAAAACTTGATTTGCATCATTAACTTTAAATAAACTCACTTGTCTGTCGTAGATTTCCTTGGAGGTGTCTAGATCAGAGATGTAGGCCACCAAGCGCTTGTCGATAGAGTCCCGGATGATCTTCTTTGTTTTGAATTCTCCATTTTTCCATTTGTTCCAGGTAGCAGCAGATGCATTTGATGAAGGCTCAACAATATTGCCTCTTACATGGTCCAGCACTCCTTGATCTTCAAGGGTTAGATCGATAGACATCTTCCATCCGTGATAGTCAGCTTTCTCACGGAGCTTGTCTTCGGCAGGAAAGAGTGTTGAGGACCCCATAGTTCTTTTAGGATAGCCTTGCCAATCTTCTCTTCAATGATTGCTCTTGCTCTTGCTCGGGCTTTGTCTTCACCTCAGCTCTGATACCATGTTAAGTTATGGTATGTTCTATGCTTATAACAATTTACTTCTTTTTCTTATTATATTCTACCGATTAGCAATCACATGTACATAAAGTAAAGTGCAGATAGAACATTAAACGATCGACAGAAAACAAGCCAAGACAAGAGACACAAAATGTGGCGGCTAGCCAGGGACAAACCCCACAATGTGTGGGGAAACCCTTTGATCAAATCTTCTTTTATCTTCAATAATTCAGCAGAGAGAAATAGTACAATAAATCTGATTCATATCAGCAGTAGCAAACCCTAGATCAGTAGCATCAGCATTAGCGGCTTCATTATCAAACTAGGGCAGACCATATCTCACAAACCAACCGTCGGATTGACTTCATTCCACCACCAAAAGTTGCGGCTTTCAAAGGAGGTTCAGATGAACCTACAGTACAGTTCCAAAGAGGAGATATTCTAGGCCACGCAAGTCAATCTTTACTTCTGCAGTTGCAGCTTCAAATTCAACAGCTTCCGGCTTCACATGTGTGTGAGAGAGAGACCCATTTCAGCGCAGTAGAGAAGAGACTCATATCTGCGCAGTAGAGAGAGAGAGATGTGATGAGATGAGTGAGTCCAAATGAGGAAAAGTCCTCTTATATTTATACACAACGTTGGTGGGTGAATAGATGCGACTGTTGGGCTTCTGAGCCTACATGAGTTGTAGGTCGGCTTGATAATAATTCCATAATCAAAATAAATTCATATCTCCATGAATACTTATCGGAATTGGATGATCTTTATATCAATCCTACACCTCTCGACAAGAGGAATCTAATAAAAATATTATCAGCCATGAATAAGATGACCCACATGAAGTTTTTTCCCTGGCTGCCAATTTTAACAAAGTGGCCACATCTGCTTGTTTTAATTGGATCAAAGCATCCAATTCCTTTTCAGTCCCCTTAAGTTGATCATTCAGCTTTAGGACCAAGTCCATTAGTTCTTCATGCCTCTGTTGGGCTTCTAGGACTTCCAATGTTTGTGGATATTGCAGCTAAGGTATTTTTAGCTGTTTCTTCAATGTAGCTATGTCATCGTTCTTCTTTTTGATAAGTCGTTATGTGGCTTTTATATCCTTGGGATCGTGTCCCAATTCAATCACTAAGTCCTGTAAGGACTTGATCCTGGTATCCTTGGCCTGTGAGGAGGCCTTTTCCAACTGGAATTCAGCTGAGATGTTGTTGAGAGAGTTATGTAGCTGATGGGCAGCTATGGCTTTACCTATCAGGGTGGAGTATATCATCTCTCCAGCCTGTTTGTGTAGTTCAATTTGGTCTATGGGATGAATATACCTTGCCAACACTTCAAAATCTACCCTTTTGAAATCTGATCCTGTCTTTGGCTGTTGGGCTGTAGGCTTGACAAAGGTCATCTGCAACTTTCCCTCTTTAATATCAAAGGCTGACATTAGCCTTGTCTGATTGGTGGGAGTCAATTTCAGGTATTGTGCATATGTTTGGGCCTGAAGCCTCTCATTTCTAGCTTTGATCTCTTTATATCTTTCCTTGATATCTAGGTCTTTGTTAGCAGGAATTCTAAAGGAAGATACTTCAACACTAAGCTGCCTTTCCAACATCTGGGTTTCTAATGTGGAAGGCTCTTGCATGCCTCCAGATGGAGTGGTAGGCCTACTTCTTTTTGCTCCTGTATTTGTGACCTCAGCTGAGTCTTCAGTAGATTCTTTCTCAGAGGCTATATTTAGCCTTTTCCTCTTGTTTGATTCTTGCTGCAAATCAGAGGTGGCCATTCCTGAAGTGGAAGCCCCTTCTTTGTTTCTTTTTGGGATCTTCTCCTCATTTTGAGGATTCTGCATAACTGGAGGGGTACTCATGGTTCTTCTTGGTTCTTCTGGTACCTGCAGAAAAGAGTTGTCATCAAGTTGCTTTTCTAAATCAATTAGAGCATTCTCTACGCCTACTTTGGTGTTGTCTTGATCTACTAGGGTACCCACCACCCATTCTGTCTGATTTTCATATGCTTCTATTTTAGGTATGGGGTGGTGAATGAAAGGTCCTAGCTTGACCTTTTGTCTCTTCTTTGTGATGAATTCCAAAGGATCATATCTCCAGACAAAACTTCTTTGGAACTTCATATTCTGTAATATCAATCTGCCTCTTTTCCAGCCTCTCTAGTGTTGCATATTGAGGGGCCTAGTTGGTCTTTTATTTTGAAATTCGCCTTCTTCTTGGCATTGACAAAGTTTACTTCATCTACATTGATAATTTTCCTATAGTATTCTAATGCAAACAACCTCATTGGGAGGTATCTTGGTAGCTTGATTGGTGCAAGCGTGCAACCATAAATCTTGATTTTTGTATGGTTCTGGTAAAGGTATCAGTCACCAACTTTGGTCTGATTAGACAATTGAAGGACTTTCTTTATTTTTGGACTGATTCTAGTAGGAGGACTTCCAGTCAACATTGCCATGACTGGATGTACAAATAAATCAATGAAATCAGAGTAAGAGTATGGATACTGGTATTGGTGGATCAATGGGGTCCAAAAAATGACTGACCTAGGTTGACCCTTGGTGTCAAGCTTTTGAAGGGTGAATGGGAACTTCTCTGATTGATAATATAAGAACATATGGTATAAAACTGAGGAGTACTTAAAAACCCTTTCATTGTTCATTCTAAGGAATTGCTCATGCATCCTATCAGCTATAAATTGGGCATAGTCATAAATGACAGCAGGAGGCTGCCCTGGAGTGTAGATGGACATGAAGGCAAGGATTATTTCATCAATGTACTCACTGGTGGAGTAACCCAAAACACAAGATATCATGGCCACAATATTCTGGCCCCATGGAGAGAAAATGACTGATACATATGGAGGGGAGTCCTTAGGGATGTGTTTCTCTTCTCTGATGAAGGTTTGGAATAGTTGGGCCAACTTTGTAGAGCTAAGTTTGGGATACAAGTCCAACAAGTCTCCAATTGAGAGGGGAGTTATGTTTGGTCCTGGTTGGAGCTGCAGCATTTCGTTTATGGACTCAGCAGTGATGGTGAAAAGTATGGTTTGGTTTGGGGACATGACTGCTCTCTGACTGGGAATGTAATTGGCATGACAGTAATGGACAATCTCTGGGAAAATGTGGACTTGGGGGAACTGGTATTTGGGTAAATTTGACTCCCAAAGGCCAATCTCATCAGCATGGTTTAGGAACTTGTCCCTACTTTGGCAATGTACTTTGAGCAGGGGTTCTAGGACAGTGGTATCTTTTATTTGGAAATCTTTATCCGCTAAAGGAAGGTGGTCCAGGTCTAAATGAGGTGTAGTGATGGGCCTTACATCCATAGCAATTGGGGCAGCCATACTCAGTTCTTGTGGATTTGAGTGTGGGGGATGATTCAGATTTTTAGGGCAATGGAGGTTTTGCAGTGGTTTATGGCTCACAGTGTTAAAATTTAAGTAAATTTGATCTTTTTTACTTAACTAATAGTGTCAAAGAGGGTGAATTGACTTGGAATTTGACAATGGAGCTGGAATTCCACAGTTAAATACCTGGAATTTGGGCGAATTTGATTGTAAACGGGTGGTTGATGGCGGTTGCAGAGGTTCGTACGGTACTGGTACAGACTGATGAATGAGCTGGATTGTCTGCAGTGTCTGTGGAGCAATGGCGGAGGTTTGTGAGCAATTAGGCCGTTTGCAGTGGTCGCAATGACTTTTTGAGTTCTCAAAGGCAAACGCGCGAAAAGAGTGAAAAGAGGGGTAATTAGGCTTTTATAGGGAAAACGGTTAATTTTGGCGTGTTCACTAATTGATGAACAGTGGCGGTTTTCAGTTGAAAGGGAGAAGTGGTTTGGGAGGTCCATCACACCGCTTTTGTGGTGCAGACGGTATTCAGGAGGGGTCGCCTGATTCCATTCAGTGTTTTCCATGTAGCGTCGAGGGAAGGGGGAAAACCACCTTATCGGGCAGGTAAAGGGCGGATGTCGGGCCGGCCCGATATGCTTGGGGGGCGTTGGATGTGGAGGAGGGACGATCAATGGTGATCGGGAGATGGGCGTTGCGGGGGTGAATGATGTGATTTAATGGGGGGCCCGGGGATTTAATTACAGCGGTTTCGGGATTAGTTTAAGGACTAACCCAGGTTTAGGGGATCAGGCCAGACCGTAATGATGGATTAGACACTAAGGGTGGGGTTTAATGTTTTTTGGGATATGGGGTAGTAATATAGTTTATAAGTAAATTAAGGGGTGGGGTTAATTTATATAAAGGAGTTAAATATATATGGGATAATGGGTTCATCGGGCCTTTTATATATTTTAATTAAAATGTTAATATGAAGTGAAATGAGCGGAAGCATTATTGTACTTAGGTACATGAAATGTTGTGTGTTTCCCATATACCTAGTACTTAAGATAAATGTATTTGGTGGGGTTTTTTACATAAAACATGTTTATAAAGGGGTTTTCCTAGGAAAGAGAACTTAACCTTAGGAAAAGGGGTTTTGTGAGGGGGATGAATGAATTATAAGGGAATTTAATCACCTTTCCTTCTGAAGTCATCAAGTCGAGGGTTCGGTCCCACCAGAAGTCAGAGAAATGCTCTGAGCATTTTTGACTTAAAAACTATAGGTATTAATATTTTTATTATGGAAGGGAAGTTAGTGAGTGTCATAGGGGTTAAAATGAATGAGGGGATGTTAAGTAAACCAAATTGTGAACCATTGCCTTTGTTTTGTTTACCACTTATGCATATTTAAATGATGCATTTGGAACAATGACATAAGTACTTTTTGTATCAATTACATGACATTTCTGCAACCTTTCTACTACTTACCCACTTACTCATCCTACCATTTTTTCTTCACTTTCTTTGGGTGCATTTAGGCTAGAAAAACCTTATCAATCTTTTTCTTTTCTTTACAAAATAAACTATCTAATTCTAACCTTATATCCTCCAAGGGCTCAGATTAAATTGATGAGCTCCTTTTATTCACTCTACCTATCTAATAATTTGCCAAGATTACATTGTTTGGTCAAATTTATTCACTACCTATGAACATAAAATTTAAAGCATTAAATAGCCAAGTTTAAACATTTTGACTATCATGGATTGTGGCATAAGTAATACGCTGCACATAATCATTTATTATGCATAAAAAGTAAATAGTAGTGGAATTTTGATTTGCACACTTTCATGGTCTCCTTGTCTTTTGGGGTTCATATATGTCAATTCTTTTTTGACCTATTTTCATTCTTTTTGTCCTTCGATTATTCTTTTAGGACATACCCTTTTTACATTTTTTAATTTTCTAATATGGAAAACATTTGCAAAAAGCAAAGGTATGTACAATATTACAAGGCTTAACCTTAGTCAATAAAAATTATGACTCCTATTGGTATAGGAACCTAACACCACCTATGCCTTGATGTGTTGTTGATTTGGGTGTTAGACGATAGAAATAACTTGGGCCATTGGATTGATTCGACCAGTATTAGTTAGTTACAATTCGTAAAGATATTTCTACCACCATTTATCCTTGTAACTTCGAGGTCTAAATGTGAGGCCTTCTCTCGATGATATGTCTTTCAAAGAAACCCTACCCAACATACCCATTTTGAATTGATAGATAATTTTATAGATTGGCAGGATTTTTCCTTAGTCTCATTTACTCCTTTTGGAAATGGTTCTTAGGAAATGTTTAACTGGCTATGCTTACACCCAGTAGCCAGACTTATGTCGTCCTTCGATTTTATAGGTAATTTTCATGTGGCACTAGGTTCTCAAAGGGCCGATATTGGTTACAGGTTAGGGTTTTAGGTTTCCTCTGCTTCAATTTAAATGCTCGGTGTGTTAAAAGACTCCCTGTGGTCGACTATTATTGTATTTTAATTGTAGAGGTCCCAATTCTAAGGTATGGGCGACATAGCGGAGTATTTTATACGGGATGCCATGGAGAAGCTCCCTGTGATGGGCTAGACAACTACTGTAAAAATCACGACTATTGCATCACTTGATTGCACAATTACCTGAACATAGAGTGCAATCAGAAATTGTTGTACTTCCTTAGCGCTTACGTTACTTTTGGAGAACCTTAGTTCGTAGGCGCCAAGTGTTGTTTCCAGACGATGGTGAATACGGTCAAGTTTGTGATAAAGGTAGGTGTGCAGATTAAAAGAAGGATTCTGCCCCAAGACCTCCAAAACTCCCCCACCTCCATAGATTTTCACGGCCCCTAATAAAACTCATTGCTTCGCATATGATTTCAGAGTTCATATTGTTTTTTTAAGAATACTGCGCAAAAATTTTAGATGATAGAAGCGATCGATATTAATCACATATGTTCTTTCGGCCTTCGACATTTGTGGTAGAGTGGGAGTAAATATGCTATGTTAGTGATAATATGAGATATGGCAAGGGAAAGAAACCAGTTGATATGAGTTTGACATTTGGTCGGGAAGGTCGTTGGACCTGAAAATTTATTCTTCTTTATTATACATATTGTACTTCTGTAAATTCTCTTTCATTGAATGGTGATTATTTTTTATTCATTTATCAATGGTGGTTGTAGTTCATATATATATAAAATTAATGTTGTTGCATATTTGTGAATTAACATAGTTATATGTTGATATGCATTAAGTGTGTTGAGATAGGTTAGGTTAAAGAAAATACCATATAAAATAGTTAAATTATAATTTTATATTATTATTATTATTATTATTATTGATATTGATTATAAAAAGAATTATTATATGATTTAAATGGATACTTAATTAAAAAAATATGTCATAATATTTTTAATTATGAAGATTTGTAATGTGTGAATAGGTTTTGTTACAATAACATGGGCTAATACAACAACTTACTAATATTACATGATCAAAATACCTTAACTCATATTCATATTACGCATATTCATTTGACAATGTTTTTTTCAATTAATAAATTTAATTAAAGGGCATAACTACTTATAAGATAAATCTCAACCTTTGATTTGTGACTATTTTGGGGAGGTTAAATCCTTACTATTCACCTAATAATTGTTGATAATTAAATTAAAATTATGGAACCCCAATTCCAAAATAAACACACAACAGATATATATATATATATATATATATATATATATATATATATATATATATATATATATATAATTTTGTGATATTTTAAAATTATTTATTGATATAAAATTTTATTTGATTTAGATATATTAGTTAATTACGTCGTAATGTGTTCCCTCTAAGAAGAACTCCCCTCCCATGCTACCTGTCCCTTCGTGTGTCGATGATTTGGTTGTTAGATGATAGAAATAGCTTAGGCCATCGGATTGATTTGGTATTAATAGTTACAATTCGTAACGAGATTTCTACCACCATTTATTCTTATGAATTTGAGGTTTACATGTGAGGCCTTTTCTGAATTGATTTTATAAATTGGAAAGATTTTTCCTTAATCTTGTATGTTCCTTTTTAAAATGGTTCTTAGGTAATCTTTAATTGTCTATGTTTGCACCTAGTAGTCGGACCGTTATTGTTCTTGGAATTTCTAGGTAATTTTATAGGTAGCTTGCATGCAGCACCAGGTTCTCGAAGGGTCAAGACTGGTTATAGGTTAGGGTTTTAGGTTGTGTGTAATGGTGTTGCTTCAATTTAAATGCTCTATGTGTTGAAAGACCCCCCTGTGGTCGACCATGCGGCCAACCATGGGGTTTGGGTTCCCGACATACGACATTAGTGTCTTAAATTATTCAGTGCCTACACATTTTAATGGTGAGCTATTGTGGATTGTTTACAAGGGTTTGAACTAAGATGTACCTTGAGTAGGAATTTGGTTTTCCTTTGCACAAGGAGGTAATGATTAAAATCCTTCTACAGCCATATTCGTTGTTACAAAAGAATTGTATAAAATGATGCATTTATGAATGTTTATGGTTTTCTTGTTCATGAATTTTCTTTTTAATTTATTGCAGACTATGGCCATATAATGCAAAAATGATTTTTTTTTGGCGTCGACTATATTCTGCTTGAATCATTTTCAGAAAACAATCTTTACGACATTACGGATGGATTGGGGTCATTTTTCTCTGTTGTATTTGTTTGAGCACCTGATAAAAAAATATGCTTACAAAAAGAAACATCTTCTTTCTTGTATCAACCAAAATGAATTTGGACATTATTTCAACCATCATGGTCAGAGCCCATATGCCTACAAGATTGTTGAATTTGGGAGGCCTGGTGTCACTGTTTCGCTTGGTGTTGCATTTTCACACCACCCACAGCTACAACCATTAACAAGACTTATATTTGTGCTACTTCATGAAGAGGGTGTCCCCCCAGACTATTGGATTTATCTTTAGTGCCTTTTCAAGGCTCTAGAGCTATGGTGCTTCCTACGAGATATATATCTGGTGTTGTCTTCATATTTAGCCCTGGATAATCAGGTGCATCATCTTCATTCTTTAAATTGAGTTGTTCTTATAACCAATGGGAGCCTCGTACTTTGGGAAATGTAAAGGGCCACAACAATAAAAATAATTATAGGGGAGCACTCTTTTGCAGTCTTGCATACATTGTTTCTTGTACAAGATGTGAAAAATGTACAACAACTCAAAGTCATCCATGGCCATTATACTCTTTTCTGGGAACAGATAAAACAACTGGCAAAATTTTGACACCAAGAGTATGTCATCTTACAATCTCTTTAGGAAAATATTTTTTTAGTGGTTCTACTGATGATCGCTACCTATTTGATGGGATCCATACATCAGCTTTGCCAACAATACCGCCTGTCCATACCTCTGCTGATAAATACAATTTCAAGCCTATTAAAGAGAAGATATTTGAAGCCAATATGACTAATGTTTTCCACTATGGATACACTAATGAATCAAATATTGAATGGAATCATTTAATTGAGTTTTTATTATCTTATAAGGCTAGAATTTTCTTGATATTCATGCTTACTGCAACTAGATAATTCTAGCCTTTAAATCAAATGCTAGAAATTGGAAGAAGCCCAAAAGACTAAACTGGAGATTTCCTATGCAACAAAACATTCTGTCAAAAAGGAAGGGGATCATTGCTTATTTTAAATATATTTAGGGGTTGTTTCACATTTCATTAAGATTCAAAATTTTAACTTAATTAAGTAATAACATAATGATAGCATAGTTGAGATTCAGATAATTGAAAGATTGCACCTTTATTTCCAAAATGGAATCCCACTGAAGAAAATTCATTATCATGTCAGGCATGAAGAGGCAACAAATATGAAGGGTATATTACCTATAATCCAATCTTCCTCCTTCATTGTCTAACCTTTTTCAGTGAATTCTATGAAAAATATCCATGAAAACATGCATTTTTAACTATCAATATCCTACAAGATCCGGTAGACAGCCTAAAATAACACACATTTGTGTTGGAATCCTCGCTTTCACAGAACTGAATTAATTGATACAAAAGAAACAAAATGAAAATTAATAGAGTATTTGTTGTCACAATTCAATCGGTCCTTATTGGTATCCTGAGAAAAGAAGTGGAGGTGCAGCTAGGCCTTTGATGGATGGATATCTTCCCTGGGAAACTGTCCCATGAATTTGAATATGCTTTTGAGATCCATAATTACAGAAACAACCAACCCATACATCATAATAATAATTATCTTTGCATTTTTAACTATCAATATTTGGTACTACCTAGTAGAAAGCATAAAATATCACACATTTATGTTGGAAGCCCTCGTTTCGCAGAACTAAATTCATTCATATGAAAGAAACAAAATGGAAATTAATAGAGTAGTTGTTGTCACAATCCAATTCGTTGTTATTGGTATCCTAAGAAAATAATTGGAGTTGCAGTTGGGCCTTTGATGGATGGATATCTTCCCTGAGAAACTCTCCCATGAATTTGAATCTTTTGGACTTAGTCTCAGAGTATCCACAGTAGAAACCATATTTCTGTCAACATTTCAAATCCCAACAGGGATCCATCATCAGGACCAATTTGAATGATGATAGAAGAAGAGCTTTGTGAAAGGATAAATAGTTAAAGAAATATTTTTATTGAAAGTCGGCTAATAATTATAGAAACAACCAACCTATACATCATAATAGTAATTCTTTTTGCATCAACCAAGAAAGACATTAACAATTTTCCACTCAAGACAACTATATTGGGTATGTACAAGGAAGGAGAAACACAATTATAATAAATCAGATCTCTTTATCACTCACACACAACACACCAACACCATCAAGTTAGCTTGAGGCCTCTGAAGCCCAAAAGAGACACACTTTCATTTTTAGAAGGTTGTAGATCTGAAATATTTTTAGACATTTCAAGCCTTCAATTCTAGACTGGTAACATCAGATGAGATTCCAATTTCAGCATTGAAGAAGAAATTTCAAGCCATATGATGAGATAGCTTTCTATTGATCTTGTGATCAGTGGCTCATCAAAATCACTCACCTTCATCCAACCTGCACACACATTACAGTCTCAATTACTTATAGATATAGAGCAAGTTGTCATAGGTAGCTCGATTATCCAACCTTTGAGTGTTAATCTTTGACCTCTGCCATGTCAAAATATGTTATGTGTCCACACTAAACTAAATGAAACAATAGTTGCTTTCATTTTCTTATGATAAAATCATTCTCATTCATCAAACCTGCACACACATTACATTCATGATTATAGATATAAAGAAATTTGTAATAGGTAGCTTGATTGTTCAACCTTTAAGTGTTAATCTTCGACCTCTGTTGTGTCAAAAATGCAATGGAGATTATGTGTAGGTACAACTAATTTTTAATGGTACTTAGATTCGTCATCCTTGTCAGGTGGAAGAGTGTCCTTTTATCTATCAATCATTTTGTAAATAGAGCTCTTTGTAACCACAAATATTCACATATTCCAAATCCACGTGTCATTTTCATGGTCAATCTCTTATTGGTGCCAAAATAACTTAACAAAGTAATAGCATTTTGTCTATCGTGGTTCTATTATTCTTGAGACACCAAATGCAGCTGCAAAAATGCACCAAACCACTATTTTTAGATTAAGAAAATTCTAATAATGATGTTTAGAATTTGCGTACATAGAGGGCAGTCTGCCTAAAGAAGCCAATATTGTTCTACACTCCTTGGTGTTGAATTGGACATATTTCATGGACTTAGAGTGTCCGGAAATCATACATCTCAAGGGTGCCATGATGAAATAGGTCTTTTAGTGTAATTGGAAGACAAGGAAGGCGAAAAATCTCATGAAGGCCTTGGTTCGAATCTATGGAGAGGGTGTGGATTTTTTCTTCAACAGGGAAGATGAGATTCAAACATTTTGGTGCATGTCCTAGCTTGGAAAAGGGAAAATTTTGTTGATTCAGTTCCCTAAGGTCTGTATTGAGGAGATTCTTAATGCAAGGTTAATTTTATTTATTCATTTCTTTGTCTAGAATTGCAGGTGTTTTAATTACTATTTTTTCTATGCTTGAATTTTATCCATTTTAGGTTGTTTGGAATCCTAATGGTAGGTGCTGATATTTGTGGATTTTTACACAACACAAATTCCCCCTTGATTTCATCTTGTCTCTTATGTGTATCCATTGAAGGGTTTTGAAAGATTTCGTATAATATTATTGTTTTGATGCCTTTGATATGCATATCCTTTAGTGAATCTGAATGATAATTTTTTGGTATATGTATTACAGACTAGTCCATAATGGTGTTGCATTGGAAGCAAGACATGAGATCAAGAAAACTATACAAGTACAAATATTATATATGTTGAGCCTCATGATTGCTTCATTTTGACACTCTCCCTTACATATTTTTCCTTTCCTTGACCATCATCATTAACTCAATAGGCATCAAACTACACTTTTTTTTGACATGGTAAGGTATTTAATTGTCTTATCTTTATATTTAATAATGTTCCTTATTATTGAGTTAATATTTGTATTAGCTACCGAATTCGCACGATTCTGCAACTAATCTATGTTTTTGTAACCGATTCCAAGGTTTACCAGGATCAGAAGTGCCAGCTAAGAGGAGAAAGATATGGACAAGTGGAGATTGGTCCCTTTAATGATTTCATCTTATTCATCTGAACCATATCACCAAAGGATTGTTCGATTGTGTGGTCGAAGGGTAAAGTCAACTTGGTTGCTGAACATGTGAGCGAGAGTTCAATATCCCTGTGCTTCACGATTTTCTTTGCCAAATAGAAAATCGTGAGAAGCAATATCTTGATATTCGTTAGAAGCTTAATTTAGAACTTTGTTAGCTAAGGTAGATGTAAAAGCCTCGAACAATTATTGACACGGACTTTTATAAATATTGTGCAACAAACATGAACAGAAGGTTAATTTATGTATGTGATAGTAATGTGTTAAGACTCTGTTTTTAAACTGTTAATGAAGAAGTCCTTTGAAGTTTTGATGTGTAGCTAACTGTTTGATCGAAGTTCTATGACTGCTTATTTGTTAAGGGCCCCTGCAAACAGTGAAGGCTTTGTGTTCTCATATCTTTTCTTTCTCGCTTGTTACATTTATTCATATGTTTTAGAATTGATTTGCAGTCTTGCTTTCAATCAGATAGTGATAACAATATTTTACTAATCATTCCTTTTTCAAGTTGATTTATAATGATGCTAATGGTAGTGTAATCGATTTTCATATATTTATTTATGATTTCATAGTGTTTCATTTCAGAGCTTGATAGATTTCTTTATAGTTTCATTTTACAGTATTTCATTTCAAAGCATTCAATTTCAGAGTATGAGTGATTTCATTGTAGTTTCATTTCAGAACCTTTAATTTTAGAGTATGAGTGGTTGATAATGATAGATGTGTGGTTTTCATTTTGAATGGAAGTTAAATTCATTTTTGTTTTTATGAAAAGATTTCTAGAATGCTAAATGAAAATTTTGGCTTTTAGAGATTAAATTTGCGTTGCAATAGATCAATTAATTTTTCTTAATGAGATAGTATGAGTTTGTTTTAAGTTTCATTTTGCAAGTGTGAATAGAATTTTTTATTTCATTAAAAAGGAGTGAGGAAATTTTAGGAATATTTAATGTGTTAAATTCATTTTCTTTGAATAGTAAGATAGGAATGTAAAACATCCTTAGAAGTAATTTTCAATAACTCAACATGCACATTAATAATCTGATTTAATAAAAAGGACTTCTAGCATATATAGTGCACTTGCACTTCACAAGTTTACCAACTCCGGTCGATAATTTATGTAACAATTTAAGACAATTAAATTGACAAACATTTTGGCGTCGTTGCCGGGGAAGTGTAAATAGAAGTCTTTGTCTTTTTCATTTTGATAAATTAAAAAACAAAAACATGATATGCATAGGGAAAGAGACTCTAGGGGTAGATTTGCAGGTAGAGGTAAGCATTTAATTCCAACAACATCACTCACCCCACCATGACCTTGTAGTGCAACACCACCCAGACAAATTTGAATTCCATCCAAGCAAGCAAACACAAACTCCCTGAGGTATTAAGATCTTAAATCCAACCTAGAGATTCACCAACTTCATCAATAGATGCCATAATAGAATAATAAGATCCCATATCTCCAACAACAGGTGTAATTTTCCTATCTTCAACTGGAGAACAACTTCTAGCTCAAGATCTGGAAGTTCCTACTGAAGAAGAGGAAGAAGAAACCTATTTTAACAAACCATTGATAGAAGAACCAGAGGAACTAGAGGAAGCTGAAAACCCAATTTTGGAACCAGAACCCTATATTAGTTATGAAGAATCTACAATGGCTAGAGAAGGGGAAGGAGAGGTACATAATTTGAATGGTGAACAACCTAGGATTGGAGGAGGAAGAGGAGGAAATAGGGGAGGTGGAAGAGGTGGAGGAAGAGGAAGAGGGAGAGGAGAAGATATAAATCCAGAACCCTTTGGATTTCCTATCCTCAATGAAGATACAACTATGACAATGAAAAATATCTCACCCTCTATCCTTCCAAACTTTCATGGACTAAGGAGTGAAGATCCTGAAACATTTCTCTTTGAATTTGAAGTCTTGTGTAGATCATATGATTATCTGCATGATGCTCAAAAGTTGAAATTATTCTCTACAACCCTTAAAGATGCAGCATTAAAATGTTTTATGAGTTTAGGAATAATTTCCATAAGAACATGGGTACATTCTTAGAGAAATATAAGGACTACCGTATGCCCCATAATATTAATGATGAAGTCTTTAAAATGGTACAGAAAGAAGATGAAAATATTGAAGACTTCGTTGAAAGATTTGCTTATAATGTTAAAAGGGAAAAAATGAATAATCTAGATGAGGAAACTTTGAAATCTCTCTTGTTGAAATCCATCAGAGATGAGTGGATTGATCTTCTCAATATAGTGGGTAAGGGAGACATTTCTCAGTTTTCACTCGGAGAAATTTGTGAGTTATGCATACACATTTCAAGAGGCAAAGCAAGAACCAGGAAAAATCCAAGAGATCCTCTTTTATTAAGGATTAATAAATCTGCAGCAGGGCAAAAAGTAGAGCATAATTAGCTAATTTGCTTGATAATTTTAAAACATATATTTTAGGGAGTCTTAGTGAACAAATTGACACCCTTAACATACAAAACAAGAAAAAAGTTGAAAATGTTGCATTATCCATTTTTTACCCTAAGTGTAGAAATAAACATGCCTTGAGAGAATGTCCTCTTCATTTAAAGAGTGTAGAAACTTGTGTTATATGTGCGGAAAATCATGACACAAAAGAATGTCCCTCAATATCAGGTCTTAAAGTTGTCTATCAAGAAGGAGTACCAAATCAGGTAGACCCTCTTTGTTTTATTGCTAAAAGACCCTGGTAGAATCCATGGTCAAATAGAGCTCAAGGTTTTAACACTCAAACCATTTTCACAACCATCACAAGTAATTGGACTACCCCAATCCCTTGGAAATCTTGGCCACAACCTTGGTCACAGCAATGGAAAAATCCTTATGGAAAGTACCCTCAATAGCCTCAATATCCTCAATTTCCACAATTTCCACAATTTTAACAATCATATCCTAATTTTCCTGCACAATATTATCCTCAGCCTGTTCAACAAACTCAACCCCACAATTTGAATCCAAAACTTTCATTACCATTTCCTCAAAGACCAAACCAATTTCCTACCCAACCACTTCCAAATCCGAATAATAATAAAAACTCACAACCTGTTTACAATATGGAAGGAAAAAATTTCCAAACTTACATGATAACTCCACTAGATCTAAACAATGTTCAACTTCGATTTGGTAGAATATTAGAGAAAAAGTCCCCATCAGTTGTTATTCAGGAAAGTGAAAAACAAAATATCTTTGAAGAAGAGAAGTCTCTTAATGAAAAAGAAAAAACTCAAAAACAATTTACTCCAACACATTCAAATAACTCAACTCCTATTATGGAACAACCTTCAGCATCTGTTTCAAAACCACCTTTTCCTAAGAGATTACAAATTGATGAAGGGGTAGAAAAATAGATTTTATTACCTGATTATGACATGTTAGATGAACTAAAGAATGTTTGCATAAAAAACCCTTTTCTACAAGACATTAAGGAAATACAAATTTTTGCAAAAGACAATTAGGGAATTGAGCATAAAAAGACCAAGAAGAAAAAGAAAAGAAGTCAAAAGAATCCAACTAGTTGGAAAAAGTGCAGATATTATGATGGGTAAGGCAACAATTCAGAAATATCTTGATCCAGGAAGTCCCATTGTGAAGACACACATCAATGGTGTAGAGATCCCAAATATATTGATTGATCTAGGAGCAGCTATAAACATCATGAGTAAACAAACTATGAATAAATTAAAACTTTCTAATATTCAATATACACCTACACTGTTACAATTGGGAGATAGATATGTAATTAAACATGATGGTGTATTAGAATATATATATATATATATATATATATATATATATATATATATATATATATATATATATATATATAGATATATATATATATATATATATATAGATATATATATATAGATATATATATATATATATATATATATATATATATATATATATATATATATATATATATATATATATATATATATATATATATATATATATATATATATCCCTAGATTCTTGGGAATACCTTATTGATTTTATGGTTTTAACACCCAAGAATAACTTAGGATGACATCCATTGATTCTAGGAAGACCATGGCTAGCTATAGTCGATTCTTTTATAATTTGTAGATCTGGTGATATGTTTATTTATGATGGAATCTCAACAAAGAAATTCATATTGTATCGACCTACAAAGACAACAATAGAAGTTGAAAATGAAGAATGGATAGATGATGATATTGATATAAGAGTAATCTTTTCTACTTCACAAATAGATGAAGAAGATCAAATTTTGAATTTAATGGAAAATAATGAATCTTCATCATATTGTGAATCTAGTCAGAGTTTTCAAGAACAATGCAATATTGAATATTTATCATCTCGCCAACTATCCTTGCATTTTATAGAAAAATTTGGAAATTCTACAATTGAAATCATTCAAGGAAAAACTTTGAATATCAATAATAATTTGGAAGAATTTAAAAAGAAACAATTAATAAAGATGTTAATAGAACATTCCTCTGCTTATGCATGGGAATATACTAACATGAAGGGAATTGATCCTGATACTTGTATACATCATATTTACATTGAAGAAAATTCCAAACCAAGTCGATGACCTCAAAGAAGAATGAATCCAAATCTAAGGGAAATTGTTAAGGAGGAACTACAAAATCTGTTGAATGTAAATTTCATCTATCCAATATCAAACAGTCAGTGGGTTTCACCCTTAGTAATTGTTCCTAAAAAACATGGAAAATGGAGAGTATGTATTGACTAAAGGGAATTGAATAAAGCCACTTTAAAAGATCACTTTCCACTTCCTTTCATAGATAAGGTTTTAGATACATTGGCAGGAAAGGAATATTTTTCATTCTTAGATGGTTTTAGTGGGTATAATCAAATCCAAGTAGCCCCAGAAGACCAAGAAAAAACTTACTTGCCCATGGGGAACTTATGCCTACCAAGTACTTCCTTTTGGATTATGTAATGCACCTGCAACATTCCAAAGAGCAATATTAGGCATTTTTCTGACCTAATCCATGATTGTGTAGAAGTGTATATGGACGATTTTACAGTTTATGGAAATTCTTTTGAAGAAACTCTTAAAGATTTGGAAAAAGTTCTCATTAGATGTAAAGAGGCAAATCTCTCATTAAGCCATGAAAAATGTTTTATGATGTCTACTAAGGGAATTGTTTTAGGACACCATATTTTAGGATATGGAATTAGAGTGGACACATCTAAAGTAGAAGTTATTTCTAAATTATCAATTCCAACTTGTCAACGAGATGTTAGAAGTTTTCTTGGTTTCACTGGTTATTATAGAATATTTATAGAAAATTTTGCAAAAAATGCATCTCCACTTTTCAAACTGCTCACAAAAGACTGTGAATTCAATTGGAATTTTGATTGCCAAAAGGCCTTTGAAACATTAAAAGAGAAAATCTTTGAAGCACTCATTCTTAGAGGACCAAACTAGAAACTACCTTTTCACATTTCAACTGATGCTTTAGACACAACTTTAGGAGTCGTATTAGGACAAACGGATTTAACTCCTTATGCCATTTATTACACCAATAAAAATTTGACTCCTGCTGAGTTAAATTACACTGTAATAGAAAATGAGTTTTTAGTTATTGTCCATGCCATCAATAAGTTCAAACATTACATTATTGGCTACGAAACTTTTGTACATACAAATCATTCTGCAATTAGGTACTTAATGAGTAAACCTGTCACTAATTTCATAATTACAATATGGTTGATGTTGTTACAAGAGTTTAACATCATTATTTTGGATCGACCTGCGAAAAAAAAATACAGTTGTTGGCTTTTTGTCTAGAATTCAAAACGATAATAATGATGTACATGTAGAAGACAATTTCCCTAATGAATATCTTTTTGCAGTATCTACTAAATCACCTTGGTTTGCAAATATTGCTAATTATTTGGCTACAAGGAAGTTACCATCATATTTATCTCCTCGAGAAAAAAGGAAGGTAATTCAAATTACTGCATCTTATTTATGGATAAATAAAGAATTATATAAAACAAGGCTAGATTTGATCATTCGAAGGTGTTTTAGAGAAGATGAAGTACTAGAGATATTGAAATATTGTCATGATGAGCCATGTGCAGGACACTTCGCCGCCAAAATAACTTTCTACAAAGTTCTTCTCTTAGGATACTATTGGCCATCCATTTTTAAGGATGCCAACGAGTATGTCAAGAGATGCGATAGTTGTCAAAGGATGGGGAAACTTGTTCCCTCTAATGAAATGCCTCTACAGCATCAGGTACTTATTGAGCCTTTTGAAAAATGGGCTCTAGATTTTGTTGGTCCAATCAATCCACCATTGAGACATAAAAGGTACATTCTTTTTTGCACTGATTATGTTACAAAATGGGTAGAAGCTAAAACACTTCCTTTTTCTACTGAAAATGTTGTAGTTTCATTTCTTTTTGAGGATATCTTTACTCGTTTTGTTGTCCCAAAGAAAATTGTAATAGATCAAGTGTCTGGTCAATTTAGTGTCCTAAATTTCTCTACATAAATTATCAATCCGGGTATCGTAAACTGATGAAGTGTAATGCACTATGTGTGCTAGATGACCCTTCTTACTTCAGTGTTTTCGAGTTGTATGTTGTTTTGGGGTTTTGATTCTTTAATCCCTAATGATTTACAATGTACTTTTAACAAAAATTCTTAAATCTACTTCTACTAAGAATCCAAAGAAATGAAATGAGGACTAAAAGTGCTTTAAGCCAAATTTGGAAGTAAAGTTTAATTAAAAACAGAGTTTCTATTTCTGCTCTTATTATTGTTTCCAAATCATGAACTAAAAGAACTTAAGAGTGAGGTTGCAACTACTGTCTAATTAATTACAAAAACAAGTCTAAATGAAATAATAAAACTGAAAATGAAATTGCAACTATCTATGATGGAAACAAAACTAAAATGAAATAATGAAAATGAGATCACAACTACTGTTTAGTCTATTGCAGAATCAAAACTTAATGAAAAACTGAAAATGAAATTGCAACAAAGCTAAATGAAATACTAAGATTGAAAATGAAATTGCAACTAATCTATTATGGAAACTAAATGAAGTGCTTAGTTACTCTGCCTCACAATTTTGGGAGAACGACCTCCTTGTGATGACATTTTGAGGAATTTTGTACTTCATTATTCTAAGAGAAAATAAATACAAAAATGCAGAAAGGAATCATTGTATAAATGAAGTATTCAACCACTTAGTTTAAGATGAACCACCAACTAGAAGCACTTTTTAGAAACATTCACCTACAACATGAATCACTAAACTAGTAATAAAATGGCAAGACAATAATGGCACTGATCAATTTTAATTAAAAACCTAAAGACTAATGAAACAACAAATGAAATAAATTACTCTACACTACTGAATTCAACTTCTAACTACTGATAAGATACTAGAAAGAAATTAAACAAAAAGAACTATTCTGCATGGAAATAAGCTATTCTGCGTTAGTAAGAAAATGGTAAAGACTGCATTATGAACAAGGTTAGCAAATGGTTATAAACATCATGAAAAAAACACAGTGAATTTACAGTTCAACTATAAAAGACAAAACAAAATGAAATGTAACCTTAGCCAGCGTAGGGGCCCTCTGCAACTGCTCAGGTTATATGTACTTAATCAACACTCCAACAAATGCTTTCAGATATCCATGAAACACATAGTCTTCATATTAAAAACAGAGAATGAGTTTTCAAAATTACAGAGCAGTAATCTGAACTTAATACATGAGCAAATTCGAACTGGTTCTGCGTTCTTCACACAGGTATTTATAGAGAAATTATACAACTGTTTTATGGAGAAAAATAAGCTACAACAAAAACATGTAGCAGACAGGCACACGGAATTCTCTTCCTCAGTTGCTGGAGACATAAATCTAAGGTAATGGCTGTTGGATTCAATTTGCACAAGTGGCTATTGAAGTCCATGGGTTCAGGAAACTATCTCAGATCCAATCACTGAGAAATGTGTACAAAACAGAGTCTTGTTTGCCTTAGGTCTCTATGTTTGACTTCTCCTTTGACCGGAGTCTTCCTTGTCGACCTAGGCTAGGTGAATAGGACACGATCCATGCCATGATGTTTTCCAAGTTGCCCATGTAGTTATTTCCTCCTTCTGACACCTAGAACCTGTAAAAGCATGGAAGTAGCTGCGGAACAGCCGATTAGCTGCAAAATAGGTTGCGTTCCGTAGCTAAAAGACAAAAACTTATTCAAATAGCAAACATAAAAGTATAACATGTAAACCACTAAAATCTCCTCCTTAAGGCAATGTATACTAGCTATTGATGATATGGATGCATTTTTCATGGAAAAACAAAGAAGGGATGAGAAAAGTTGCTAAGGAAAGGGCATTTTTGAAACTCAATATCAAGGTACTCAATTCACATCCAAGTCGGTACAGAAGATAATGGAGGAGTACAAAATCAAACATAGAAAGTCCACTCCATACCATCCATAAGCAAATGAACAAGTGGAGTCCACCAATAAAGTAATTGAAGAAATTCTCACCAAAATTGTGGATCTGCATAGAAGAGACTGGGCAGAAAATATTCTAGAAGCTTTATGGGCATACCATACCACATGGAGAAAAACTACAGGGCATACTCCCTATGAACTTGTAAATGGAAAGCAAGTCATTTTTCCAATTGAGTTTCAAGTAAAAACTTTCAAGACAACAGTTAAATTGGGTCTTGATCTTTCAGAGGCACAAAAACAAAGAATGGAGCAGCTAAATGAACTTGATGAGATAAGACAAGATGCAATCCAAACAACCAATCTAGTTCAACAACGGAGATCCAAATGGCATGACAAATATATCAAAGAAAGAAATTTCCAGCCAGGAGATTGGCCATTACTTTTTTATTCAAAGTTCTGTTGACAAGGCGAGTTTTCGCTATGCCAATAAGGGGAACTAACCCGATTGCAGACCCCAATTAGATCTACTTTCATTCAGAATGGCTAGTTCTGACGAGTTTTAAAGGACCCTGTAAACTGTTATATGTGTTGAAAGATTGCTTCTTGGAGCAAGACTTCAATTAAATCAACAAAGAGAAACTACTAACCTATAAGTATCAAATCCTATCTACACTAATTTTAACTACTTATGATAATCTATCTTGCAAGAGCATAACAGAAGATATTAAACATCATATATAGATTCCAAGTCCAAATGAATCAATCACTGGTTCATAGATGAACAAGGCTATATTAAATCTTAATTGCAATCTAATTACTTATACAGGAATACACATTCCTTTCCATACAAATAAAAAGGGTGAGTTATGCATGTTTTGCGAAGCATTTCCATTATAAAGATTTATAATGGGAATGAAGGTGCGATAGAAGGTTTTGTGGGTTGAATCCAAATACAAACATAATAAAGATTGGGGATTGGTTATATGTGTGAGCATAGAGCACCGTGAAGGTTTACAGGGATTGAAAAGTCACGATGAAGGAAATGAATGAAGGGCTGGGCTGGGTCATGAGTGAACCATGCAGCAAAGATCTATAAAAGGGGTCTTGACCATTAAGAATTGAAGCTTTGACTCGGTCACAGAGTTAAGAAAATAAATCATTCGGAGAGTGTAGGATCAAACTTCTAAGGACCCATTCAAATTTGCTGCCAGAGCAGGTTTTAATAGGGTGGTGGTTGTGGCCACAACAAATGGCGAACCACTGGGCGAACCAGTTATCTCTATTTCCAAATAAACCTTGGATCAATAGAACATCGAGGTGTTAAGATAAACTTGAAATGAAAACTGTATAGATGGACAGGCATGGGTTCCACTTCAACATTAATTGCTTCAGGTGGGATAAAGACAAATAGCTTCAACTTACTGATAGGGTTTTGATAGGCATTCTCCAATGGTAGTATTATGGGATTTATTGACCTTCCTTTACCTATTTTCTACTTTCAAAATCCTTTCAGGGCCATCACCGGTCTGCCAATTCCTATTTAGGTGTGTACCTCAGCTCTTTATAGCATCATCAAACTTGATGTAGATATGTTTATCTGCACTTTATGTAAGAATTTCAGTGCTATATTTTCGTATGATTCAATGGGGTGCAGTCATGGATCATGCCATATTTTTAAACCGCTTAAGCGAGGTTGGGTTTGCTGTGTCAACCGGTACTCTGATCCTAGCAACAGTCCCTACTCTAACCGACTTCCCAAACAACTTGTCCTTCCAGATTGACACAAGGACTCAACATTTCATTTCTTTTACATAAGTCCTTCCAGTTTCAGGCACAAGGACTAGAGCACAAATGGATTTGCCACAGGTTATATGACAGTGAGCTCAACCCATGAAAGGAGGTTTACTTGTAGATGACAAGTATTGGAAAACTTAGTGTGGTGGATAGGACCAATGGAGAATAACTGCAAACCTTACAGGCAAGTATAGGCTAGGTCTGAGCGGGATATTTTAAAAATGCAGCGTTCCGCCATGACCGTCCAGCTGTGGTTATACATTTTTTCATTTTATAAATATGCCCCTAAATGCTCCAGGTATCAAGGTTATCAACAAACCTTACCCAGTTCCCAACAGATGTTAAATGAGTGGCTTTGATTTGAATTCTACAGCTGATTTTCAAGTTCTCGTAGGCTCATTGAAAGTTTGTTTGATTTGCAAGGTAGCGATGAATTTAGGACCGGCAGACTCATCAGCAGGTTAACGAGGGAGGCCAAAGCTGAAGGTGACGAATGAAGGCAATCTGAAGAAAGTTATAGAAGCGAAAACAAGAGTGGAGGACCGAAATCTGTTGGCTAAAAAGAACTAAAATTCAAAGGAAAATAAACTCTACGAAAATAACAAGAACGGAAGGGATGAAAAGATAACTAAGCTAACAGAAAAAATAAAAATGAATCCTAACCTACTCAGGAAGTAACCACCATGTGGTGGTTACTGGAAGTATCTCTTAAGATGTTGGCCATTAACAGGGAGTTTTTCAGTGTCTCCCTGTAAATTTTTCAATCTGTAAGTCCCCTGACCAATTTTCTCCTCAATTTGGAATGGGCCCAGCCATAAGTGTTGGAATTTCGTGTGTTTACCTTTTGGCTCATTCAACTTGTCCCATTTTAGGACTAGCTCTCCTACCTGGTAATCTTTATCTCCTGCCAGATGGAGATCAAACCATCTCTTCACAATCATTTGGTGATTTTTGAATTTATTTCTGGCTTTATCTCTCAATTCCTCCAACCTCACCAGTTGGTTGATCCTTTTTTGAAGTAAAGTTGAAGGGGTCCCTCTTGAAGCTTGGGAGAGCTGTAAGGAGGGAAGCGTAATGTTGGGAGGTAGGATGTCTTCCTGTCCATAAACGAGGAAGTATGGGTAGTTTCCTAATGCCACTTTTGGGGTGACTCTATCGGCCCAAAGGGATTTTGTTAGAGAGTTGTGCCAATTCCTCTAGTTTTCGGCGGCAGATTTATGGATTATGCAGATGAGATTTTTATTTGAGGACTCTGCAACTCCATTTCCCTGTGGGTAATAGTTTGATGCATACCTTATGTGAATTGATTTATCAATAGCAAATTCAGTCAATTTCAATGATGAAAAGTAGGAAACACTGTCAAATATGAGAGTGTCAGGGATGCCAACCCTGTTGATAATAAATTTCTCAATAAATGATATTACCTCGTCTTTGTTTACCTTCCGAAGCGAGATGGCTTCGGTCCATTTGGTGAAGTAGCCAGTCATCGTGAGTATATACTTATGCTGCTGTGAAGAGTTTGGAGTGATCTCGCCTATGACATCTAGGCCCCATTGCTGGAACATGCGATGAATCATAACGGGCCTGAGGGGAACGACTGGCTTTCTTTCTCGTCCTGCAGCAGTTTGACATACCTTGCATTTCCAAGCGTAGGCATGCGAGTCTCTAAATACTGTAGGAAAATATTATCCAACTCTTAATATTTTGTGAGCAGTTGTCTCTCCACCATAGTGACCACCTACTGGGCCATCGTGCATTTCTTTCAGGACATGATCAACATCATCCTTTTCCAAACACCTCAGCCAGATTCCATCGTAATTTTTTCTGTATAATGTGTCATTGGCCAAGTGATACTGATTAGATTTCAATCTGAGCACTCTCCTTTGTGATGCATCCATGTGTTCAGGACATGCTCCCCATGTTAGATAAAAGCGTATGTCATAATACCATGACTCAGGATCCAAAAGGGCTTCTGATGTTTCGTGCTCATACATCAGCGTCTCATTAATCCATAGGGGCTCCTCCCTGAATTCTACTTGTGCATTTTGCATGCTCTACGCTTCTAGTTCTTCGGATGCCCCTTCTTTATCTGCCAAGGCTTCTGCTGCTAGCCTACACAATCCCTACCCTCGAACTATCTTCGTCGGCTTAATCTCGAGGTCAAATTCTTGAAGTGCGGTTATCCAATTCCCTCTCCATTCACCCATTTCTTTCTGCACGAAGAGGGCTCTTACAGCAGGATGGGGAACGATTACTTTAGTCCTGGCCTTTAATAAATAAGGGCGAAAGTGTTTTATGACTTTAAAAATCTCAAAGCCTTGTTTCTCCACATCTGGGTAGTTCAGTTCGACTCCCTGAAAATTAGAGCTCATATAAGAAATAGGGACTTCATGGCCATCATCATTTTTCTGGGTGAGGATTGCGGCATATGAAACATCAGAAGCGAAAGTGTACAAGAAGAACTCCTTGTCAAAATTGGGGCTGACCAGCACAGGAGCTTCTGCAATGGCTCCTTAATTTGCTGAAATGATTTCTTGGTTTCATCGCTCCACTTATACACAACATCTTTCTTCATCATTAGCTACATGGGATGCACTATTTCAGCGAAACCTGAGATGAATTTCCTAACGAAATTAATCTTCTCGAAGAAAGATTTCATTGCCTTTTTATTTGCAGGGGGTTGTATTCTCATGATGGTCTCTATTCTTTCAAGATCAATAACAATCCCTTCTTTAGAGAGGATTTGACCCAGTAGTTTCCCTTTTGTAACTGCGAAAACACTCTTCTTGGGATTCAACGATATTCCATACCTTCGGCATCTTTCGAAAATTTGTTTCAGGTGGTAAATATGATCCCTTTTGTGATACGAATACACAATAATGTCATCCATGTACACTACTACTGATCTGTTAATCAATCCTCGGAAAGCTATGTCCATAGCTCTCTGGAATGTGGCACTCGCATTAATAAGTCCAAAAGGCATTTTATGATATGCATAAGTGCCACATTTAGTGTTGAAGGTTGTCTTGAGCCGATCTTCATTAGATACCACCACTTGATTATATCCTGAAAACCCATCTAATAGGACAACATTTTAGACCCAGAAACGCTTTGAAGAATGTGTTCCGTAGAAGGGACAGGATAGTTATCCTTTTGCGATGCTTTGTTCAGGTTTCTAAAATCGATACACAGCCTGATGTCTCCATTTTTCTTTCTTATTGGCACGAGATTGGCTACCCAGGGGGTGTGTCTGACCGGAAAAATGATTTTGGCATCCATCATTTTGTTTATTTCTTTCTTCACCAACGGTTCTAGGCTTGGATGCATCTTGCGAAGCTTTTGTTGGTAGGGCTTAGCCTCCTTTTCTAGAGGAAATACATGCTGCATAGCGTTGGTATCAAAGTTTTTTAAGCCGCCATATGTCCATGAAAAGATGTATTTGTACTCTTTAAATAGCTTGACAAATGCAGCCTTTTCTTGTGGAGAGCACCCCAAGCCCAAATTAATAGTTTTTGGGTCTTCTTTGGTTCCAAGGTTGACCGATTCATACTTCATGGATGAGCTATGCGTTTTGCAATTAGTCAGCTTCTTGAATTTATCATGCAGGTCATACAAGTGCTCCATCTTGACAACTAACTTGGGAATCATATTGGACTGATCTTTTTCCTCATCTTCCCTCTCATTCATAAGCCTGTCATGCTTCTTTTCATCAATGACTGCATTCTTGAATGTCTTCTTGTAGTGAAAGAACTCAAGGATTTTCTCGTCATCTTAGAACACCTGCCAATTTGAGATGTTATCAAGCATGGATGGTCTGAAAAGAAATTCAACATAACATTTATTCTTCTTTAATCTAAAATCAGGCAAAATTTTTGCAGCCATACCACCCATCAGATCGGTGTCTTGGTTTTTCCCTCGAGGTATGTATGTGATATTAAAAGAATCAAAACTATCAATTAGGCTCCATACCTCATGTTGGTACCTTACCAAGTGTGGCGAATTGCAGTGTATCCTTTTCCTTACCTGGTCCACAATTATCTATGAGTCACCAAAAACTTTAAGATTTTTTACCTTCATATCAATGGCTTTCTTCAGGCCCTGCAGCAAGCCTTCATATTCTGCCGTATTGTTGGTGCACGCGAACTCCAACCGACCGACCATCAGATGTTGGTTCCCTTGTGGGTCAATGAGAATGCTCCCAGCACCTGCACCTTCAAGGCAGTTAGAACCATCAAAATAGAGTGTCCAAAATATAAAGTCTAATGTTACATCAATTGAATTGCTTCCTACGAAATTAGTTCTATCATCTACTATATTTCAGGGTGTTTCCTTAGTTGGACTATGGGGAAGAGGTTCCAACTGTGTGTTTGTCACAGTTTCTTCAATTGTCTCTGCATGTAATTCTCTGAAATAGGTTTCAAAGGCACAAATGTCAAAACTATAATTCCCAAGGATAGAGTTGGTAAACATTATAGGTTCATTGGGACCGTTTAGCTCTGTCACTACATACTTCATGTATCTTTCTTGATCAACTCTCAGCATACCACCTTTTCCCTTCTAATGCATCAAGAGATGGGACCAATCAGTTGAGAAATATCCATTCAGTTTTGTTGACCAGTCCCTACTAAGTAGCATTCCATAAGCCTCGGGTATGTCTACTACCACTATGTCAATGACTTGAGTGTACTCTGGTTTGGTAGTCATCCGAATCAACACATCTTTTAATTCCCCAATTACTTTCACATTTGTCCTGTCCAATTGCATAATTCGAGTTCCAGTTTTCTCGGGTATCGCATGAAGTCTTTTAGCAGCAGTGTAAGGCATCACAGTGGACGAGGCATCTGAGTCTACCAAGCAATTGTGGACATTCATGTTGAAGATTTCAAATGTGATAAGGAAAGGGGGAGTCATGGATTTTGACTTCCTTCCTATCATGGCCGCACTGACATCTTGGGGGGTTTGATTCATTTTGGACAGAGTAGCTTCCGTAGCTGATGAGGTTTGGGCTGTATTGGAGCTGCTGATAGGTCTGGACGCCAACTTCTTGGTTTGGCTACTCAGGATGGTGAGGCTTTTGCAATTCTGTTCATTCATAGCTTTCAACAGTAAATCTCTTTGCTGCATTAACTTCAACAAATCGAAGTATGTGATATTGGACTGAGATTTCTTAAGATCATCCACAATATTGTAATCAATGTTATAAACAGGGTAGGGTAGAGTAAACATACCAGTTTTTCCGTTCTTAGGTGGGAGTTTACCATTTTGAGTTGCCTTCGTTACAGTCAGATATGTATTCTCTTTCTCTGGATAGTTTACAACTGGAGTATTCTTGGACTCACCACTAGGTCTACCCTTCTCAACAGGGACTTTGGGAGCGGATGCCTTCACAGGGTGAACATCTTTCTTTGTCTGGTCTACAGGTTTCATCACGCCTGCAAGTGGTCCTTTACTTCGTGTATGGATTTCATTAGTGTGGATTTCTGTCATGCTATCTCCTTTGTCGTCATCGTTATCATTTATATAGAAATCCCACAATACATTGATTTGAGATTCTTCGTCCAAGGGCTCTTCTACTTGGTACTCTCCCTTATTTTCTTATCCTGGCTCCAACTCCACTATAGGTTCTTCTTTGTTAAGGAGCGATTTGATAAGAGCCAACTCTTCAGTATTTAAATTCCCTTCATTGGGTGGAGCAGGCAATGCAAGTTGATCATGACCACCTTCTGTCTTCTTACGATAGAAAGGTTTGAAAGGTTTTCTATCGTTATAATCTCCTCCATTCCCACTTGTACTCTCTCCAGAATTCCTTTTCATATCGATGACTGTGTTTGTCAATTTCTTAATGATCCAATGAAAACCTTCCACATCTGTGGTGTCCCTTTCTTTGATTTCAGCCCCTTTGTTATCACCCCCATTATTCTTCTTGGATGCTTGAGCGGCTTTCTTTTCTCTGGTTGTATGATGGAATGTTGTGAGACTGATCATTTCATTCTCGACTTTTACTACTTCATTGATAGCACCCTGTAAGGTTTGTGCATTACTCCTTTTGACCCACATCGCAGTAGGGATAGGGAGAGCAGTGATGTAGAATTCCATGAGCACCTCCTCAATAGGTCTAGCGTTAGCCGGGATTCTATTGAACAAAGTGTTGAACCAGATGCTAAAATCCTTGACCTTTTATTTGGTTTCCATTTTCAAATGGGATAGTTCTAAAACTAAGGCCGCAGGTGTTTTTTCATTGTCATACTTGTCTAAAAAGGCGTGTTGAAAGGCAGCCCATGAGGTGATCAATCCTATTCTCAAGCTAAAGTACCATGTGGAAGCCGCACCAATCAGGGTAAAAGGGAATAGGCGACATACTATATCTTCATCGGCTACCCCCAATATGCACGTGGCCAAGAAGAAAGAGTGAATATGGTTATCAGCGATGTCTCCCCTCTCAGGGTCGAATTTAGGCAGTACTCTTTCTGCAGTCTTTGGTAAGGGATGTTTTTGCCCAGGTATCGCTACGGCATCCTGAGTGAGCCAGGGAGGGAGTGCTCCTGGGGGGAGGTGGGAGTTGGTTCCAACCCGGTTGAATCTGATTCCCACCTGGAAGAGGAACGTTAGCCATATTGTGGATAGGGATGTTCTAGTTGAAGGTTTCTTCAAGGCTTTCTATATTAGGATTTCCCAAATCGGGCCAGTGGTTACCTTTCTTTTAGTTTTCGGAGGGAAAGAGTGAAAGATGGGGAGCTGAGAGAGGGAACGAGCGTAAGCCCGAGTAAGTACTCTGACTGGTTGTTCTTGAGTGACAGGATACTCCCACAGTGTCTCTTCTTAGAAATGAGGCTTTTCCAAATGGGAGGAGGGGTCTTTTCGACCTTCACGATCCATGCATTAATCTTTTTGAGTCCATGCGCGAAATTTATAGATGAAATCATAAAAAGTTGTGGACGGTGGTTCAGGCCCTCCTTCTAGCACCAATTTTTTGACAAGGCGAGTTTTCGCTATGCCAACAAGGGGAACTAACCCGATTGCAGACCCCAATTAGATCTACTTTCGTTTGGAATGGCTAGTTCCGATGAGTTTTAAAGGATCCCGTAAACTGTTATATGTGTCGAAAGATTGCTTCTTGGAGGAAGACTTCAATTAAATCAACAAAGAGAAATAGCTAACCTATAAGTATCAAATCTTATCTACACTCATTTTAATTACTTATGCTAATCCTAACTATTCTAATCTATCCTGCAAGAGCATAACAGAAGAGATTAAACATCATATATAGATTCCAGGTCCAAATGAATCAATCACTGGTTCATAGATGAACAAGGTTGTATTAAATCTTAATTGCAATCCAATTACTTATACAGGAATACACATTCCTTTCCATACAAATAAAACTTGCAACTGATGTTTAACAAGGTAACGAATCAGAAATCGCTCATGAATTAACCATGGTAACAAATCATATTTGAATAAACAAGACTAGTCACGAACTGTCTGTTATCAATATGCACAAAACAAATCACATTTATATTTATGCCAGCAACAACATCCTGATTCTAAACACATGAAAGGAGAGGTAAATGAATCTGAAAGAGGTTCTTTCCCAACCAAACAGTCTTCTTTATTCACAATAAATCAAAGTTGTTCTCCCCACAAAAAGCCCTCTTCTCATCTTCAGAGGTAATACTTATGCAGAAGCCATTGACCCTCGGTCTCCCCTGACTTTTCACCTCCCTCGTCTTTTCAATATACAAATTGAAATATACAGGCATCGAATCGATTAATGAAATGGCTAATACGTGAATTCCACATATGCTGGAGCATTTCATTTCCTGGGGAAATGAATGGATGCCAATTGAAAGGAGGAGCTATGTGTGTCATTTATTCATGATGAGGCCCGAGACCGCATAACCTTCAAAACACACAAGTAACACATGGGAAACATGACCACCAATGCCTAAAGCCAAATCTTTAAATAAAACATATCTGCATAGATAAACTCTTCGGATCCACTCATGCATCTTTTATCTGGAGCCATACTTGATGCTTATACATCCGTTCTTCGAACTCAATTGCGTTCTCTCGATCCTTGCCTGCAGAGATAACAGACATCAGCTATGCTTGTGAAAATATGATAGAAATGCTTAAAAAACACAATTCTTGCCTTCATTAAACGTTTATAACATCAAAAGGAACAAATGTGAAAGAATCGGCCCCTATTTTTTTTAATTCACGCATTGATTAAGTCCCGAAGCGTAAACTCAACTTACACTGAAAATCATCGCATAACACAGAACCGGATATGAGATCCGGACTTGAAATATTATAGACAGGAACCCATACCCTATCGGGTCCACTAATCGCATTGCACCTTATGTTGAAGCTTTGGGCTCTGCCGATTGCGACTTACGATTGGCTGGACCCGAAATATATATGTGCCGCGATTCCTAATCCCCTCGGGTCCGTCATATAAGATTTCCTTTGAAAACGAGACCGGAACACTTTATCGAAAACACAGGGAAAACATAGGAAAACCTGCGGCCAGACCATAAGACCGGACTTCAAATGATATACACCTGGGCCTGTGGCTATCGCCGGGTCCGTCATATCACATCGCAATGCTTCAATGGCGAGTGAATGGACCTTGGGTTTCATTGAAGCTCGATTGTGATATGCAATGGGCTTTGGACCTGAATATATATATATATATATATATATATATAGATATATATATATATGCGGCGCTTAATAGTCCCAGTGGGTCCGTCCTATGGGCTTTTCCTTTTAAATACCAAACCACAACACTTTATCGAAAACATGGGAATACATGGGAAAAACCCGCATCCGACCATAAGGCCGGACTTGAAATACTATATACCCGAATTCATAGTTATCGGCGGGTCCGGTATATCACAGCGCACCTTATATATAACCCTTGGGTCCCGTCGATTGCGATATGCGATTGGGGAAGCGAACTCGATAATGTATGTATTATACTTGATAGTCCTGTTGGGTCCGCTATATCGCATCGGCCTTATGGCTCGGCTTTGACTACCGCAGATTACGATATGCGGAAGGCTCCGGACCCGAAAATATCTATATTATGGTTAATAATGTCGTCGGGTCTGGTGTATCATGGTACTCATTGTGTGTCAATGTTGATTGCGATAAGCAAAAAAAGTGTGAGTTATGCATGTTTTGCGAAGCATTTCCATTATAAATAGTTATAATGGGAATGAAGGTGCGATAGAAGGTTTTGCGGGTTGAATCCAAATACAACCATAGTAAAGAGTGGGGGTTGGTTATATGCGTGAGCATAGAGCATCGTGAAGGTTTACAGGGATTGAAAAGTCCCGATGAAGGAAATGAATGAAGGGCTAGGCTGGGTCCTAAGTGAACCATGCAACAAAGATCTATAAAAGGGGATCTTGACCATTAAGAATTGAAGCTTTGACTCGGTCACAGAGTTAAAAAACAAATCATTCAGAGACTGTAGGATCAAACTTCTAGGGACCCATTCAAATTTGTTGCCAAGCAGGTTTTAATAGGGTGGTGGTTGTGGCCACAACAAGTTCAAAGATTTCCAAGGGAAATTTCAAACTCATTGGCTTCGCGGTGCAGTTAGGATCAGAAATATTGATGAAGAAAGGACCACCTTTCTTGTGAATGGTCATCGATTAAGAATCTATAATAATCCATTGAAATAGGAGAAGTTTATGAAACATTTGCAAAACAACACTGATTTCCAGTTGGTGAAGAAGGATTTTCCTTCTCCTCCAACTTGACTCATCAACCTTTTTCTTTTCTAAAACATATATATATATATATATATATATATATATATATGATCATGAAAACCAACACTGTTGCCATCTTTATACAGAAAATTTAGTGTGAAAACCAAGTAATTTTGGCATCCTAAATTTTCTTTCCCATTCCCATTTTCCTTTTATCCCTCTTTTTTTTTCTAGAATAAAATAGCTACAGAATTGCTAAGAATCTGCAGCTTTGACAGAATTCTGCAGTTGATGTTTGACAGGGACCACTAATTGGAGCAATTGAAGAAATGATCAAATCCATTCTCAGAAGCACCTGAAGGCAATACAAAAAGGAGCAATCAAATGTTACAATCATCAATTCAAAAGGTACGTAAATAATTAATTTAATAATAAGGATCAAAACATTAGTGTATGAATTATATGGACATTGTACCACCAGTTCAAAAACCATCATTGCCGAAAGTGAGGTGAAAATATCTTTGTCATATCAAAATAAAAGTTGTAAACCACTCATTCATTCCTCATCATTACACAAAAACTCATCTCAAATTCTGAATTCAATGTTGAAATCGCCCAACTCACATCCATAAATACCCTAACAGTCACTTCACTTTTTTTCCCTTCGCTCTCATTTATACTCTCACCAAAGCCATTACTCCCGAAACCCTGACTCATACCCTGTCAAGAAGCAAATTCTAAGGTAAAATTTCTCAACCATGGGTGTCATAGTAAGAATAGAACCAAATGGAAGAAAATTCATGAAGGATATCTACAGGTGAAGTAAATGTTGTAGAAAGCACAGTGGCTAGCGTTCATGGAAAATTTTGATGGTTTTAACAAGCAACCAAATCATTTTCCGGAGATTTTGATGGCGTAGAGGTTGAAATTGGAGACATCAAGTTTGCAGTGAAAGAATATCTTATTTTTGAAGCTACCGGACTGTCAAGAGTCGGAGAGAAATGGTTTAAGAATAGGGGCATTAAAGGAGAAGAATGGAAGACTTTCTTGAAAAACCCAAGTATGGATATCACTATTTTTAAGAAAGGAATTCCCAGTACAACACTTAAGGGTAAATGGAGAAATTTGTTGCTAGTAATTCAAAAATTTGTCACATATGAAGGAAGATTTGGTTGTATGTTCTTTTACCACATTCGTTTGATGATGCATTTTCTTGAAGAGAATGAAATCAATCTTCCTTATTTTTTGTTAAATAGCTTAAGGAAAATGTCTAGGAATGTTCAGAAAATGATCCAATTCATATAAAACACCATGTATCACCATGGATTTATAAAAATACTCATTGAATTTCATCTTGAAAGACTAGGAGATAATTGGGATAGCTTCCTAGTTAGAAATCATTTTAAGGAGGAGGATTAGGAGCCACCTAGCAACAACAAAGAAAAAAGAGGAAGGAAGAGAATATTTGAGAATCCTATTAAAAACTTACCTCGACAACAACTACAAGAACAGTCAGAAGATGAGAATCCTATTGCGGAAATTTTAGGAAGCATTAAAGGGAAATCTGTTAGAAGAAAGAAAGCCAGTAAAAAGGAAGAAAGCGCGTCCAAGAAAACAGAGGAAGCTAAAACAAATAAGAAAAGAGTTAAAACTAAAAACCCTCTTCCATCAATTATAAGAAGAAGCACCAACCTTAATCAAAAACCATCTCAACAATCTATGTTGATAATTTGGAGGAAGAAGAGAAAATGAAAGCTCCATCACCTACTGCCATCTCACCTATTCATAGCCCAGGCCGAAAAACACCATAAATAGATCCAGTACAACAAGAAATCTATGACTACATTGAGTCTCTAGAGAGGAGAGTTGCAGAAAAAGCATCTTGTTCTACAGTCCATGAAAAAAAAATCCAGTCTAACAGTCCACAAGAACCTCCACTCATGAAAACTCTAAAACAAGAAGTCTTTGAGTTGGAGACATTGAATAGACATTTGAAGAAAGAACATGAGACATTAAAGATGCAGAATGAGATACAAAGGACTGAGAATGATTACATTATTCTACATATGGGCTTATGGTATGAAAAGAACAATAAATTAAAGAAAAATAATGAATCTCTAAAAAGGAAGGTCATGACTCTAAAATTTAGGATTTTGATGAAGAAGCCTAGAATGACAGTTGCAAGAAAGAAGATAAGGACAAACTTGGATGTTCTGGCCCAAGTTTCTGAGAGAGAGCAGTGATAGAGAAAGACTTCCAGTTTTGAATTTTTGCATGAGGACATGCAATGGCCTCCGTGTGGGGGAATGTTGAGCCTCATGATTGATTCATTTTGATACTCTCCCTTACCTATTTTTCCTTTCCTTAACCATCATCATTAACTCAATATGCATCAAACTACAAGGTTTTTGACATGGTAAGGTATTTAATTGTCTTATCTTTCATATTTAATAATTTTCCTTATTATTGAGTTAATATTTGTATTAGCTATCAAATTCGCATGATTCTGCAGCTAATCTATGTTTTTATAGTCGATTCCAAGGTTTAACAGGATCAGAGGTGACATCTAAGAGGAGAAAGATATGACAGGTGGAGGTTGATCCCTTTAACGATTTCCTCCTATTCATCTGAACCATATCATCAAAGGATTGTTCAATTGCGTGGTCAAAGGGTAAAGTCAACTTGGTTGCTGAACAGGCGAGCGAGAGCCCGATGTTCCTGCGCTTCACGATTTTCTTTGCAAATAGAAAATCGAGAGAAACGATATCTTGATAATCATTAGAAGCTTAATTTAGAACTTTTTTAGCTAAGGTAGGCATAAAATCCTTGAACAGTTATTGACACGGCCTTTTATAAATACCATGTAGCAAACATGAACATAAGGTTAATTTATGTATGCGACAGTAAAGTTTTAAGACTCTATTTTTATTTTGTTAATGAAGAAGTCCTTTGAAGTTTTGATGCGTAGATTATTGTTCGATTGAAGTTCTATGACCACCTGCTTGCGGAGGGCCCCTGCAAACTGTGAAGGTTCTACATTCTTATATCTTTTCTTTATCATTTGTTATAGTTATTCATATGTTTTAGAATTGATTTGCAATCTTGATTTCAGTCAGATAGCGATAGCAACATTTCATTAATTGTTCCTTTTTCAAGTTGATTTATAATGATGCTAATGGTAGTGTAATCGCTTTTCATAAATTTATTTTGATTTCAGAGTGTTTCATTTCAGACCTTGATACCTTTCTTTATAGTTTCATTTTACAGTATTTCATTTCAAAGCATGTGTGATTTCTTTATAGTTTCATTTCAAAGCATTCAATTTCAGAGTATGAGTCATTTCGTTGTAGTTTCATTTCAAAACCTTTAATTTCATAGTATGATTGATTGATAATGATAGACGTATGGTTTTCATTTTGAATAGAAGTTAAATTCATTTTGGTTTTGGTTGAGACTAGAGTGCAGGGATAGTGTACTATTAGTTATATGATTTACTGTGTTGTATAGAGCATGCATGTAATCAGGAAGAGGACCTAGATTGGATTGCGCATTTTTGGAAGCATTGGATTCCCATTAATATGGGTTATTCAACCTAGGAATTGTGCAAGGAAATAGGGGCTTGGTAGGCAGTGGAAATTGGCTAAGCGTTGGCTAAGAGCAGGCTTGTGAGGTAGAGAGTTGAGCATACTTGTGCGGAATTGTTCTAGTGAGAACAAGCTTTGTATCTTCACTCATATTTATGATTAATTAAATATAGATAGGTGGGGTTTTGAGTAGTAGATTTCCCCAAAAAAACTTATTGTGTTATGTTCCATTGATTTGTCTTCTTCTTTCTCATATTGTTTTCATCAATCTATTGGCTTCCGCTAGTTGAAAGTAGAAGTAGATTCTTGTCTCTTGTTTAAGTAGATTACATGAGCTTGTGAATCTATAGGTAAATAAACATGGTATCAAAGCAGAAGACAAAATACTAGAGGTGATTTCGAAGTTTTGAGTTTTGGGTTACAAGTGAAATTTGAATTTGCAATACATACTTCACGATCAGTAGATGGAATTCTACGGTTTATAGCTCGAGTATGCCTTAGAAAGCAGCTTGAATTATATAGCCTAGAAGGATAGAATGGAGGTTGTGCTTGAGGATAATGGCTTGAAGTAATTCGTTGATCAGGGCATTCCTAAGATATCAGCATCAGATGCACAAAATTTGGCTGAATGGAAGAAGTGTGTGGCGAAGGCGAGGCGGATAATCCTTGAGGGAGTTCGAGATCACATTGTCTTGAGTTTCCATGGCAAGGAAACTCTATATGTTATGTGGAAAGTATTGACAGACTTGTATCAGAACAACAGTGACCAAAGGAAATTGGCACTAAAGGAAAAACAGTGAAAAATCAAAATGGAGAAAGGCGAGACTATTCCAAAATACTTGACCAAGTTCACTCAATGTCCTGATGAACTTGGAAGTGTTGGAATCACGGTTTCCGAGGATGATATGGTGAGTCTTGCTCTTCTGGGACACCCAAAGAGTTGGAATAGTTGTCAGGACTCTATAAATAATCAGGAGAATCTGCAATATTGGGAATGACTGTGGTCGGATTTGATGCAAGAGGAGATTAAGAGGAACGTCGGGGATGGCTCTTCATTAAATATTGATGATGAAGATAATTGTGCCTTAGAGATTAAGGCGAAGAAGGGGAAAGGGAAAGCTTCCCATTCCAAATCGGATTCTTGTCATGGAGGCAAGAAGAAAGACATGGCGAAAGTGAAATGCTTTCATTATCATGAGCTCGGACACTTTGCTACAAATTGTCCACTCAAGAAGTCCAAGAAGAATTCCTCATGAGGAGTGGTGGGTGAGGCTTTGGCCTCTCAATTCAAATTAGACTTTTCCCTCATTGCATGCATGGTGTCATAAATGATGGGAAGTGTATGGTACTTACACAGTGGAGCTTCATTCCACATGAATGGTGACAAGGAGTTATTCAGTGACCTGGAGGAGAAATATCTCCATATGCATATCGAGATGGGTGACGATGAGAGTTATAGTGCTACTAGATTGATCACAGTTACTTTTCAGAGGGAGTATGGGGCTTCACTCACCTTGAAGAATGTTATGTATGTTCCTGGACTGAAGAAGAACTTGGTATTCGTTGCCATGCTTGAGGATAGAGGCTATGATGTAATCTTATTGAAAGGAAAGGTGTTCCTTCGACAGATAGCCACGGGTCAAGTAAATAAGATAGGGATTCGGGTTAAGAATCTTTGTAAGCTAGAGGTAGAGGATTGTGTTGCTTTGAGCACCAAAGAAGATGTGGTGCAGAGCAGAGACGTTGGCGGGTTGTGGCACAGGCGATTGGGTCACTTGCATCATTGGGGTTTGAAGATCATGTAGCAGATCTCCACCGGTTTTCCCACAAGTACACTAGAGCAAGTTGATACATGCAAGGGGTGTACTTTGGGTAAATACACCAATTATTACTTTCATGACAGAGACAGTCGAGCAGAGGCTATTCTAGAGCGATTCCATTTAGATGTGTGTGGACCATCCTAGACAACATCCATGGCCAAACATAGGTATTATGTTATATTTCTGATGACTTTTATCGAAAATGATGGGTATTTTTCATGCCGAAAAAGGACCAAACCTTCACAAAGTTTTGTGAGTTTAAAGCATTGGTGGACAAAGAGTGGGGCAAGAAGGTTAAATCTCTACGAAGTGATAACGGTGGTGAGTATGTCTCAAACGAGTTTAAGAACTTATGTGCAGCAGAAGGGATTAAATGGGAGTTGATGGCACCCCATAACCCTGAGAAGAATGGGGTGGCTAAGAGGAAGAACATAAGCAGAGTAGGGGAAATGAGGGTGATGTTGCATGATCAGGGTCTCCCACTACACTTGTGGGCTGAGGCATGCAACACAACAGTTTATGTTCAGAACCGTAGCCCGCATCGGATACTTGGGATGAAGACACCAGAGGAGGCTTATTCTGGTAAGAGGCCAGATGTTGGTTACTTCAGGATTTCTAGGTCATCGATATATTTCCATGTGACAAAAGATGCATGGAAGGATTTGGATCCAACAGTGGAGTTGGGGATATTTGTGGGGTACACTTATACACCCCACAACTATTGGGTGTAATTAGCGACCATTAGGATGACAGTGATCCACAGAGATGTCATATTTGATGAGGAGAAGGCCATGCAATGTTCCCTTGAGAGGGAACTTCAGCTACATGCAGTTGAGGAGATTTTAGCTCCTAAGAAGGAGGAGCCTCAGATTGATCTGGAGCAGCCATATGCAGAGGATCCAGGAGTGGAGACATCCACTCAAGCAGAGTCTTCCATAGATGGGAGAAAGAGCACCAAAGAGGCGAATAGATTGCTTTTGGATGATAGAGATAATATGGGAGTACCCACATCATAACGTAGAAAGAGGTCACTTGATAGGTACACTGGATACATGGCTCTTATGAGTGGATGTGTTATGACAGAGCCATCTTCCTTTGAGGAAGCAGTGCATCAGCCGATTTGGGTTAATGCCATGGTGGAGGAGTCTGACTCCATAGTTCGTAACAATGTTTGGGATGTGGTCCCGAGTCTGGAGGATAAGTCTGTGGTGAGCTCCCGTTGGCTTTACAAGGTAAAGCAAGCTACAGATGGTAGTGTGGAGGAGCATAAGGCTAGATTTGTGGCCCGTGGCTTTTCAAAAGTAGAGGGGATTACCTATGATGAGACCTTTGCTCCTATTTCAAGGTACTCGTCAATCAGATCTATATTAGCACTATCAACGTAGATGGGTTAGAAGATACATCAGATGGATGTGAAGATAGCCTTCCTTAATGGCACGATTGAAGAAGAGGTGTACATAGAGCAGCTTGAAGGTTTTCAAACCTTCGACCGTGAATCTCATGTGTGCCGGCTCAAGAGAGTGTTGTATTGGTTGAAACAAGCACCTCGTGCTTAGTACACCATGATAGATAGCTACTTCACCGGGTTGGGCTTGATGAAGAGTGAAGCGGATGCGAACCTGTACCACATAGTGGTGGAAGGTAAATTGTTGATCATTGTAATTTATGTTGATGATCTCATACTGATAGGTGATGATCATCTGATCAAATCTTGCAAGGAGGACCTTGCAAGAGAGTTTGAGATGAAGGAATTGGGGCTTATGCATTACTTTCTAGGCATGGACGTATGACAGGGTGATGGGGAGCTATTTTTGTCTCAAGGAAAGTATGCCAACGAGATACTCAGGAGGTTCCGCATGGAGATATGTAAGCCTATGGAGACTCCTCTAGCTAGTAACTGGAGGAAGGAGGATGATACTTCGGGAGAGGTAGTGGAAGCTACTATTTACAGGCAGCTTGTGGGTTAACTCATGTACTTGGTGAACACATGATAGATTTATGCTATGCATTTAACCAACTAAGTCAAGCGATGGTTAGGCCTACCAATTTGTATTGGAAGGTAGAAAATCACGTATTGATATGCATCAGGGGCACTACTGAATATGGATTATGGTACATATGGATAGAGTGAGTGAAACTTCAAGGCTTCATGGATGCAGATTAGGCGAGGAGTCCATCCAACCGGAAAATCACATTAGTATGGATTTTCAGTATTGGTTGAGTGGTAGTTTCTTGGTATAGAAGGAAAAGAATATTGGTTGCAGTTAGTTCGTAAGACACAGAGTACATGGTTGCAAGTTAGGAAACATGTGAGGCCATGTGGATGAGGAAGATCCTAGTTGTCCTATTTGGTCAGCAGATGGATCTGACAGTGATTTACTGCAATAATCAGAGTTGTATCAAACTCTTTGAAAATCCAGCTTTTCATGATAGGTTTAAGCACATTGATATCTGGTATCATCATCTACGGGATTGTATATTGAGGCAGATCATGTTGTTAAAGTACATTCCCATGGAGGAGCAAGATGCTGACATTTTTACAAATGCATTGTCAAGATGTAAATTCAATTTTCATAGAGATAGGATCGGGGTAGCAGATAAGCACTTTCTTGTTGAGAGGGAGTGTTGAGAAATGGAAACAAGAAATTCTAGTTTAAATTTTTCCTTGAATTTAAACTGAGAATTAAAATATAATTCTATTCTTCTTCTTCTTCTTCTTCTGATTCTTCTTCTTCTTTTTTTTTGGTGGTTCACTGACACCCGCAGTCACTGGGTAGCCGCTACGTCCACGGAAATATCTAAGCTTGATCAAGGGTATCAAACCCCGCGGCCAATAGCTAGGCCTAACCCCAAGGGCTTTGGGGAGAATTGACCGTGTGATCTCCCGAATGGCGAGGCACTTGTTTGAGCAGTTAGCTAACCCTTGGGGCTTAATAGAATTCTATTCTCATAGAAACTTGTAAATAGTTAATTAAGTTTAATTAACTTAATTATCTTAGAAGTTTCGAGTTGGAAGTCTTTTGGAAGTCATGTATATTCTCTCCCTAAATTTTAGGGGTCCAGTATGAGTTTAGATTGAGTAGTAATTAGATAACTTGGTTTACTGAGTTATAGACAGTTAAACTAGTTCTAACTGTTTGTTGAACTAGTAGAGGATTAGTAGTCAGTTAGTGCATTGGTGCATCCACAGGTGCTACCCCATTTAACTGAATATTCTCTCATTAGAAACTCATGCATGTCAGTTCTGAGAAAGATCTAGTTGAGACTAGAGTGTAGGGACAATGTACTATCAATTGTATGATTTACTGAGTTGTATAGATCATGCATGCAATCAAGAAGAAGGCCTATATTGGATTCAACAATTTTGGAAGCACATGATTCCCATTAATATGGTTTATTTAGCCTATGAATTGCGCAAGGAAATAGGGCTTGGCAGGGAGTGGAAATTGGCTAAGTGTTGGCTAAGAGCAGGCTTGTGAGGCAAAGAGTTGAGCATACTTGTGCGGAATTGTTCTAGTGAGAACAAGCTTTGTATCTTCACTCATATTTCTGATTAATGCAACACAGATAGGCGGTGTTTTGAGCAGTAGCTTTTCCCTGAAAAACTTATTGTGTTATGTGCCATTGATTTGTCTTCTTCTTGTTCATATTGTTTTCGTCGATCTACTGGTTTCTGCTGGTTGAAAGTAGAAGTGGATTCTTGTCTCTTGTTTTAGTAGATGACATGAGCTTGTGAATCTAGGAAAATCTACATTAATAAAATAAATTATAAAACCTTAATAATTTCACTCTCATTGTGTGTTAATAATACAATCCAGTATCAAGGAGATGTGGTAAAATAATTTTCCATCACTCTCAAAGCCATAAATAGAATATTTCAATGTCTATGTTAACTAAGATAATTTAAAAAGATATATATTTCAATACATGACTTAAACAAACAAACTAACTAACTAACTAACTAACTAACTATATATATATATATATATATATATATATATATATATATATATATATATATATATATATATATATATATATGTTGACCACAGTAAAATAGTAATCCCTAATAATAGGAGATGTATATATGACATTTAAAAATATTAATTTGAATGCCATAAATAAAATATTCCACTATGAAAGGTTAAGTAATATTGACATGTATTTAAAAATATATTAATAACAAAAGCATTTTAATATAAACTATGTGGTTCATAAATAAAATATTTCAAATGCCCATATTAAGTAAAATATTTAAATGTGAACTATTCATATATGTATATATTATATAAAAAAATTAAACAAATAAATTCTTATGGTGAAAACATTTTAAAACATTTCATGTAGTTTTACTATTTTACATTTTGACCATTTTTAGGTATATTTTGTAATCAATTTCAACTAAAATCTAGGAAGGGTTTGCTGGAATTACAGATTTAGTTTGTGCAATCTGCATAAGTGCGAAAGAGGAATTTCAAAGCATTGTATCCATTTATGTATTCAAAAATTAAATTTAAATAATAAAACACATGGTGTGTGTATAATGGATTTATCAAGCTTTGATAGATATTAATTTCGTCGAGTGCAAATCTCTTTTCAAGTTTTCCACTCTAAAAGAGGTTTGCATATAGAGAGATATGATAGATATTAAATTCGTCGGGTGCAAATCTCTTTTCAAGTTTTCCACTCTAAAAAAGGTTTGCATATAGAGAGATATGATGCCTCTTGGTATATATGTGATTAAGATGGATCTATACCGGTTTAATTACCAATAACTAAATCATTCATATAAATTAAAAAGTTGGTAAATGCTAATAGGCATCAATCCGTGATAAGCATCATAAGTATCAAAACACTACGCAATAGGATATAAAAAATGATAATAATTAACTAAATTATAAATAAATTATTTTTATTATTAATTATGAAAAGAATAAATATATGTCCATGTGGCCTTGGATAGATTGTGATCGGGTGCTTTGTTAAGTCACTCCTTGATGTGAAGTCACCTATTCAATTCTCCACTGGATCGTGGTGATATATTGGACATATTGAAGATGTAGCCCTGCCAAGCTTACAAAAGAAAAAATGAATTAGAAATGCTTTTAACCTATTATCACAATAAACTTTTTATTTTTTATTTTTTTAGAAAATGTTAACAGTTGCAGTGTCAACACCTTAATTGTAATAAACAAGGAAAAATTCGGATAGCGGGGCTATCAACGTTTTTAGCAATCCAATATGGTCTTGCGAAGGAAATCGTTGACAATGAGTGTAGCATCATTTTTCATTTTGGCTGACTGACCAATTGTCAACGCCAAAACCAGTTTTCAAATTCAGAAAGTGATGACTGTGTTGACCATGTTAGCGTCAAAGTTTTCACTTAAACATGTCTCCATCTGTTTTGAGAGGGTAAAAGTACCAGTTAAATCATTTTTCCTCCACTGCAATGAATGAACATCATTTAAAATGACCTTACCATATGATACAGATTTTATTCGTAATCATAACCTAAAACGATGCGATTATTCACTCGTCGCCTATGTTATCTCAACCGCATGTCAAGTTATCTCACCTTCTCCCATAAGCATTTTATTTGTGTTAGTTCAGAAACATTTAAAATTGGAATTGGAAATTGTTTTATTCACAGGGATTCAAGATCGAATCTTGGTAAGACCACGAAGTGAAATGGGGAAAGGAGATAAGATGAACCAGTCGGAGCCCAAAGCACCGGATTTGTTGGACATTTACCCCGAAATCCTTCGATTGTTTCAGCAAGTTGGCTGGAGTGAATTCTTCCAACGTTGCACTGAATACCACGATGCAATGTGCAGGCATTCGATGGGAATCGTGTGGAGGTGGGAGGCTTGTCATTTGAAGTTACAAAGCAAAACATTGTTGAGGCCGCAACCTTACCAACAGATGGTGAGAAGATTTTTCACAGTCATGTTTTGGTAGGGATCAATGTCCCTTTCTTCTTCAAAGAAGAAATCAAAGGGAAAGATTGGAGGGTTGGAGTTCGAAAGGTGTAGTTGTAGGACTAATGGCATGTCCCTTTACGCATCTCTCAGCGATATTTTATGTGTGAAGGCCAGTTTAATTGGGTAAACCTCTACCATTTTTATTTTCTCGCACATCTTGTCGATCAAATTAGAATCAATCCATGCTTTTATTTGTTAGAGAGCCTTAAACATATGGCAGCTAGGTTCAGGGCCCACTAATCCCTCTTGTCATTTTATATAAGACAAAGCCCTGATAAAATTGATAATAGAAAGCCAGCTAGCTAAGGTGGAAAGAACGTAGAATCATTTCCTTTTCTGGGGAGGTTTTCAACCTCAACCCTAAAGAGAAGAAGAGGCAGACCACAGACTACCAAGAAAGGGAAAAAAGCTAAAATTCAAGCTCCTATTGAACCCCCTCCCAGCTAGGAAAACCTAGGAGTTCCATCTACATCGTCTGGTCCAAAAGTTCCTAAAGTTTACAAGAGGAAAAGTTCTCAGCTTCATAAACCATGCCCTATACCCCCTATGAACCCACCTGTTGATGTCGTCTCTTCCCATGTTGGGATTTCACCTTCCAAAACTTCCCCTGTAGACATAGCTAAAACATAGGATCCTAAGGGAAAAGAACCAAAGGTTGACACCAAAGAGGAGGAGACACTATCTAAGGTTTTCAAGGGTGGAAATAGACATATTAGGCCAACTAACAAGTTAAGATACAAGATCAAACTCAGAAATAAACCATAGTTGGCCAAGGAGGTGATTGACGTTGACAACATGCCACTAAAAGACCTCATTATTAATAGGAAAAAGGCTACAAGCTCTAAGAAGTGTAGAGGAAAAGAAACTATGAAAAAGGGACCCATGGAGACAAGGCAGAGCAAAAGGAAGAGATTGGAGAAGGTAGATGTATTACTTAGAGCTACTAGTACCCTCAGCTAAAATGCTTGGGGAATAAAACTCACAATTTTGCCTATCTTTTCATGAATCAGGGTTTTCATTTTATCACTGACAGTCAGCCTTATAGCTTTTGTGTGAAGTGTCACAGTTGGGAGAGCTGAAATTCTCATCGTCAGCATTTTTTATAAAGTTGGCAGAGCCAATGTCAGTTATTTTGGGGCAAAAAATATGTGTGTGGGTTGATAGAAACAATACAGGGAAATGCTGGCAGTTAGCCTGTCAGTGATTCTAGAGCAAAGAGGGAGCGTTGATATCCTAGTTGTCAGCAATATTCAGATAGGCGAAAATGTTGACCCTCCAGTTGTCAATTATTTTGAAATCAGGCAGAAACAAAAATGTTGACAGTCAGCCTGTCAGTGAAAGCTACAAACATAAAACCAGTGAAGTTGACAGCAATAGTATCAGCGTTTTTTCTAGGATTATTGAAGGAAAGAGGGATGGACAGAAAAGAAGTTTTGGAGGAGTTTTGGGCTTGATTTACAGAGGGACCTGTTCTACCGACTAGGACGCTGAGCCACCAGATAGGGACCTGTTTCTTTTTCCAAGGAAGACAGTTTGAGAGATATTTTACTTCACCTACATATCAACATATTTTCCTGTAGCTATTTTAGGAAAAATAGAATGTATTTAAGTTTTATATTTTACATGCATGAACTTGAAAGATATTTTAGATATCTCATATTTTTGTAATTAATATGGAGACTATTGTTTTGCAAACAATTTATGTAAGTTTTATAAAGACAGGTTCTAAAGAATGAAGAAGGGTTGGAATTTTATCGAAAAACATATTTGCATTCTAGTATGTTTGAGTAGTCTTGAATATATTTACAGTTTTTAATGACAAATTTGTATGAAACTCATGTGTTGTAGTTCCCTATCAGTTTTCCTCTTTGTAATAGAAGCTTTCTTCCATGTCTGAAAATGTTAGTTTTTAAGATTGGATTTCATTTATGCTCCTTTATTGTATTATTAGCCATTAGTATTTTTTATTTTAGTCAGCTATAAACTCTGTCTCACTTCATTTTTCTTTTTCCAATTTCTCAAGCAGTCAAAGGATTTGTTGCTATCATGCTTTTTATAGATTGCTCATTAGATTTATAAATTTACTTGTTTAGATATGGACTCCATGACCAATGGTATGTTTTGTAAACTGCCCAACCAATTTCATCCTATGATCTAAATATGCCCATCGAACTCAATTGTAGAAACCTTCTACTACAGTGACCATAGAGTAGTTGAGTTTTACGGAGAGATCCCTCTAAGGGTTGAAGGGCTAGATTTCAACCTAAAAGAGGTTCTGAGGTTACCTTAGGGTTTTTCCCGCAACCAGGGTTTTCCCTAAGTGATAAAATTTTGGCATTGTTGTCGGGGAACGAGAACCATATTTTTTCCCCTAACGATTTGATTGTTGAAATCATATCTCTGAGGGAAAACAGAGATTTGTGTATCAATTTGGCTGCAAGATGTTTTCTCTAGCGACTCCACATTATGATCTGGAGGGTTCTCATTGACGAATTTCTGGCTGATACAGGCGTTCATACTCGAAGGAACCCAAACCCAAATCCACCTAAGATTTTGTCAAGCCTAGGAAATTTGTTCAGGAAAAAGGCTTCCAAGGAAACAGGTATGGTTTATTTATAAAGATACTTTCCTCTACCTGCAAAGCTTGAAACTTTTGAAGACATAGTGCTAGATATAAATTTAAAAGTAACTTACTCATATCTAAATATGAGAGTAGTTTGTCAGATATTTTTCTTGATCCAGTAGATCTTAAGACTTTCACCATTGTGCCCTCTATCCTGGAACTAAAACTTTTACCCCAAGATTTTGAAATTGGGGCTCATATCTAGAAATTGGAACAAAATGTCCAGGGACTTCAAGAAGTCGTTGCTAAATCTCCCACTTTTTCTTAATTCATCCCATCCTTGTTTACCCCAACTACTCAGCTATCCTCTGGAGGTTTTCAAAAGCATATTCCATCAACTACCATTCTAACAATCTTAGTTATGTAACTTATGTTGTCCTTACTCTTGCTGTCAGTATAATTTCACATATCAGCCCTATGGCTTCCCAATATGCACCTTTCGATCTTGGGGGTCAGATCCATGACCTCCCACAGAATTATGGACAATGTATTATTCAATTTGACAGTATTTTATATTATACAACTCAACAGCATGTAGATAAACTTACTGATTTCATATATCTAGAATAAGTTGACCATGAGGATGTCAAACTTAGAATTTTTAGACAAAATTTATCAAGCGAGGTAAAGAAATGGTTTAGATCTTTACCTACAGCCAGTATTAATAACTCCCAGTAGTTTGAACAATTGTTTCTCACTGGATGGGAAGTGAAGAAAAACCCCTTGCAAATTTTAGTCGAGTATGATGCCCTTAAAATGAATACAGGAGAATATGTACAAGAATTCATGGTCAGATTTAATAAGATGTATAATTCTATGCCAGCCTAAATCAAACGCCTCTTGGTTTGGCCTTATTACTCCTTATTTTTTTGATGTCGAGTTGGCATATCAGCATCATGAAAGGATTATTGCTACTTTAGAGCAAATGCAGAGTGATGCAATTGAAGTGGAGGCCAATTTGTTGGCAAAGAAAACAAAAATGAAGGTTGAAAGGAGAGTGGGTTTCAAACAAGATTCATCTTTGTCTCTTGACTTGAAATTTGATGTGATGCTGAAAACTATGGAGAAGTTGGTGGATAAATTAACTCCTCCTCGAGGTGAGAATCAACCTCAAGTCAAAAATCTGAATTTTAAGAGACCCCAGGCCGCTCAAAATCATCCTAGAGAGTAGAAATCTCCTAAAGAATAGCAGCCTGCTATTTAACCTCCTTTTCCAGAATATTTTTTCGATGAGGATACTATTGATGAAGAAGATCGTCAGATTGGGTGTTTCGATGACAAAGAAACCCAAGTGTTTTCCACTAAAGAAGAACATGACATTTATGTTGGATGCTCGGGTGAAAAGACAGCATTCATCTCTGTGATTCAGTTGTGTCTCAACAGGGGTACAATAATGCGGTGGCATATTTTCAAAGGCAGTACAACCTGAGAACTCAAAATGTCCCTATCAAAGCTCTGCCCCAACTAAACAACAATCTTAACCAGAAAGGAGATTTTGAAGAAATCGGGGGAGCCAAAGAAGGACAATCTGAAAAGGATAGAAGAAACAAGAAAGGAGGCTAAAGATGGAGAAAAATTACAACCAACCTTTAATATGCAGTCTCAAATCAGTGAGTTGAAAGTATCCAAGAACTTTTAAGGAATGAGAAATATAGGAAAATAATTTCTACTATGATTAAAAATTCATAAATTGATCAAGTCAACATAAATTCACAAGATTATTTGAACCTAGATGATGATGCTCTTGAATTTGTCTTTGGCCCACATGTCACTAGTGCAAACGATGACATACCCCCATTTTATGTAAGTCTAAATATACATGATATGATTCTTCACAATGCCATGTTAGACTCTGGAGCTTCACATAACCTCATGCCTAAATTAGTCATGGACCTTCTAGGTTTCCAAAATACTAGACCCTACAAAGATTTGTTCTCCTTTGATTCTAGAAAGGTCAAATGCCTAGGGATGATAAAGGATTTGGTTGTCACCTTAACTCATATTCACGGTAAGAGTGTATTGATGGATATAATAGCAGTAGACATTCCATCCAGATTTGGCATGTTGTTATCCTGACCTTGGGTAGCGAGGTTGGGAGGGACTTTATAGATGGACATGTCCTATGCCTCTATGTCATTGTTTGGTGAAATGAAAAGATTATACCGAGAGGTTGAAATGGCCTATATGGTGAGCAGCAGAATCCAGCCGAATAATCACCCAATCTATGTAGTAGACATAGAGCTAGGATCACAAATCTTCTTTAATGATTTTTGTTTTAAGGGAGAAACATCAGCAGCGAATGAAACTAATATTCAGCAGGAACAGGTTCAGAAATTTTCAGATGGAGTCTGAAAATTACATTTTGATGGCTCCATGTGTGAGAAAGTATTTGGAGTAGGAGTGTGGATTGTTCCACCAGACTATACAAGTCAATTACATTCATTTAAACTACACTTTGATTGTACGAATAACGTGGCAGAGTATGAAGCTCTCATCATTGGGTTAAATCTGTTAAGAGAGCAAAAAGCATAGAAAATTCCCATTTCTGGGGACTCGGAGTTGATTGTGAACCAATTCAAAGGTACCTATCAAACTGAGCATCTGAGAATGAGAGCCTATAGGAATGAAGTTTGGGATTTATTTTCTAACTTATTTTCCGAACATGAGATCGCACTGTTATCAAGAGAGGAGAATGGAATTGTGGATTCCTTAGTGATAGCTGCTAGTGCATTTGGGATTTTGATTTATCCAAATGAAAAGTATGAGAAAAATGTTAGACACAGGCCTTCAATTCCAGATAATACAAAACATTGTAGGTGTTTGAAGACGATCATCAAATCAAAAGGTTTTTGGAAAGAATGAATGAATTTCTCAGCACCCCAATAGAAAAGCATGAAGATGAAACCATAGATAAAAATTCTGAAACAACAATCTTTTTGAATGTCGTGGTAGGATAGGAAATTATTCAACTAAGTAACAATTTGATTCCTAGAGGCCTGGTACCTTTATAAAGATTGTTTGATTCTAATGATGTGGCAGTAAAGCCAATAATTATGTCGAGTGATGGTGAGATGGAGGACTATAATTTGGGAACAAAAGTGACCCAAAGGTAGTCAAAGTTTCCAAAACTTTGAAAAAAGAACAGAAACCAGAATATGAAAAATTATTGAAATAATTTGCTGATATATTCGCTTAGAGGTACGAAGATTTGAAGATTTATGATCAGTCTGTCATCCGGCATACTATATCACTTAAGGAGGATGAAAAACCATTTAAACAAAATTTAAGAAGGATCAATCTGAAGCTACTGCCACTAATTGAGAAAGAAGTAAAGAGGTTGTTGGATGCAAAAATTATCATTCCACTCAGATTTTCCAATTGGGTAGCAAACTTGGTGTCGGTGAGGAAGAAAAGTGGGGAAATTTTCCTCTGTGTGGATTTCAGAAATTTAAACAAAGTCTCACTGAAGGATAATTATCCTTAATTGAAAATGGATCACATTCTTTAGAAGGTGTTTGGTGCAGAAAGTATTTCCATGCTAGATGGGTCTTTAGGATACAATCAAACCCTAGTTGACCCAAAAGATCAAGAGAAGACTGCCTTCACCACACCGTGGGGTGGGTTCATGTATTCTAAGATGCCACTCGAACTCATGAACACAGGAGCTACTTTTCAACACACAATGGACATCACCTTTACTGACGAAAGAGATAAGTTTATGGTAATTTATCTAGACGAAATTATTGTTTTCTCAAAATTTGGATCTGCACGTTTGAAACATCTGAGGACAGTTTTAAGAAACTGCAGGAAATTTGGAGTTTCTCTAAATCCAAAAAAGTCTCATTTCACCATGAAAGAAGACAAGTTGTTGGATTTTCTCTAAATCCAAAAAAGTCTCATTTCGCCATGAAAGAAGACAAGTTGTTGTTCCGAATTTTGGAGAAATTTTAAAGGTGATAACATGTATGCTTAAGAAAGGGATAAAATTAAGTGGATTGAGAAAGCAAATAATTCTTTTAATGATATCAAGAGAGCTTTAGGCCAAGCACTTTTACTCATTAGTCCATATTTTTCAAAGGATTTCATGATTTTCTCTTTAACCTCTGAACACACTATCTCTAGGTGTTGCTTCAGATGAACGAGGCAGGTCAAGAACAACCCATCTCCTTTTTTAGTAGGGTGTTGAGGGATGTTGAACTGAAGTACAACATTCTTAACAAACATGCCTATGCATCAATTAAAGCACTAAAATATTTTAGAGTTTTTATTTTTCATTCTCATGTGACTGCATATGTGTCAGACGTTGCAATAAAGAGTATTTTAGTACAGCCAAATAGTGATGGAAGAAGAGGGACTTGGATTAAAAATTTTGAGTTTGACTTGGAAATTAAACCTACCTAGTTAATTAAAGGACGGGGTCTAGATAGACTAATGACTGAAAAAAATCTTGATGTTGTTGGTATAAATTCTATTTTTGAATTATTAGATCTATCAGGTGAAGAATCAGTTGTTAAGGTTGAAGATTGTTTCAAACAATATTTGTGGTATGCTGATGTTGTTTACATTTTGCATAATTTACAAGTACCACCAAGAATAGATAATACACGGGCTATATCTTTGAGATCGAAATCTGTTAAGTATTGTCCTTGAATGGTTATCTATACTAGAAAGATCCTGGGTATTTTATTGAACATCCTACTAGAAGACGAAGCTAATAAAATGAGTAAAGAGTTTCATGAAGGAGCATGTGGGGGTATCATTACTGGAAGGCCATAGTAGATAAAATCCTAAGAGCTATATTTTATTGGCCTACCCTATTTTTTGATGTTAGAAAGGAAGTAGCAGCTTCTCACCAATGTCAGTTGTTTGAGGGTAATTCAAAACTAATGTCTTTATCTTTGAAACATATCTCTTTGGAGGCACCTTTCCAATAGTGGGGTCTTGACTTTATAGGTGAAATTCATCCGGCATCATCATCACAACATAGATGGATCTTGACAGAGACAGATTTCTTCAAAAAGTGGACTGAGGCACTTCCGAGCCGGCAAGCTACTGATCTTGTGGTTATTCAGTTCTTAGAAAATATTCTTTCTAGATTTGGTTGCCCCAAGAGGATTGTCACTGATAATGCACAGTGCTTTAAGTCTAAGAGGTTAGTAAAATTCTACGAAGACTACCATGTCAAGCTTAGCCATTCCATAGCCTATTACCCTCAAGGTAATGAACTTGCAGAATCCTCCAATAAGAGTTTGGTCAAAATTATTAAAAAAATGTTAGAAGATAACAAAAAGGTTTGGCACACAAAACTCAAGTTTTCCTTATGGGAAGATAGAGTTAGTACTAAGAGGTGAATCAATAGTTCTCATTTCCAGTTAGTGTATGGTATTGACTCGTTGTTTCATGTTTCAATTGGAATGCCTATTATGAAATATTTGCAAGAATTGGGAGAAGAACCAAATCAGCTACAGAGAAGGATAAATAATATAATTGAAGTGCAAGAACCAGAGAAATGGTGTATGAAAAATCTCAGGAAGTACAAGATCAGGTTAAGAAAGTTTTTGACAGAAAAACTAAAGAGGATGACTTCAAATGCCAAGACTCAGTTTTAAAATGGGATGCATGCATTGAAGATAAGGGTAAACAAGGGAGGTTTGAGAACATTTGTAAAGGGCCATACAGAATTACAGCTTTCCGAGGTAAGAACGGTTTCATCTTAGAAGGTCCGAAAGCAGAATTCCTGTCAGGAGGTTTATTCAATGGATGTTTCCTGAAGCATTATATCTCCTAAACACAGAATAGTTTTCAAGTTCCATTGTACATATCCATAGGTTCTTAAAAATATCTTGTAGCTGTGGATCAATATTCAAAGGGACTTGAAGCCCGAAGGGAAGGCTCTAAGGTTCTGTTGATATTCATCTAAAAATAAAAAGTTTCTTAGAAATAGTTATATTTTTTCAAGTTCAGAGTTTGTAAATTCGTCTCTTAAAAAGATGAAGTCTTTATTTCTGAGTCAGTTTTATTTTGAACTAGTGTTCGTAATGGATGAGGCAACTAGTCTATGGGGAGTTCTTGTTGCCATCATTGATTGAAAACATCCTCATGGAGCTAGTTGTTATCATAAGAAAATTCGTTCGTTAAATTGTTTAGAAAATGTTGACAATTGCAGTGTCAACATCTTAATTGTAATAAATAGGGAAAATTTCTAATAGCGGGGCTATCATCATTTTTAGCAATCCAATATGTTCTTACGAAGGAAATCTCTGACAACAAGTGTAGCAACATTTTTAATTTTGGCTGGCAGGCCAATAGTTAGCACCAAAACCAGTTTTCAAATGCAAAAACTGATGACTGTGTTGACCACATCAGCGTCAGTGTTTCCATCTGTTTCGAGAGGGTAAAAACACTAGTTAAATCATTTTTCCTCCACTGCAATGAATGAACATCATTTAACATGACCTTACCATATGATACAAATTTTATTTGTAACCATAACCTAAAACAATGTGATTTTTCACTCGCCACTTGTGTTATCTCAACTACATGTCAAGTTATCTCACCTTGTCCTGTAAGAAGTTTTTTTGTGTTAGTTCGAAAACATTTACACTTGGCATTGGCAACTATTTTTTTCATAGGATTCAGGATCGAATCCCGGGAAGACTACGTAGCGAAATGGGAAAAGGAGGTAAGATGAACTAATCTAAGCCCAAAGCACCAAATTTGTTGGACATTTACCCTGAAATCCTTCGGTTGTTTCAGCAGGTTGGCTAGAGTGAATTCTTCCACATTGCAATGACTACCACGATGCAGTGGCTCGGTCGTTTGCGCAGGGGTTTGATGGGAATCGTGTGGAGGTGGGAGGCTTATCATTTGCAGTTACAGAGCAAACCATTGTTGAGGCCGCAGCCTTACCAGCGAATGGTGAGAAGATTTTTCACAGTCATGTTTTGGTAGGGATCAATGTCCCTTTCGTCTTCAAAGAATAATTCAGAGCGAAAAATGGAGGGATGGAGTTCGAAAGGAGTGGTTGTAGGACCAATGGCATGTCCCTTTACGCCTCTGTCAGTAATATTTTACGTGTGAAGGCCGGTTTAAATGGGTAAACCTCTACCAGTTTTATTTTCTCGCACATCTTGTTGATCAGACTAGAATCAATCCATGTTTTTATTTGTTAGAGATCCTTAAACATATGGCAGCTAGGTTCAGGGCCCGCACTAATCCCTCGCCTCATTTTATATACCACAAAGCCCTGATAGAATTGATAATAGAAATTCATCTAGCTAAGGCAGAAAGAACCTGGAATCAATTACTTTTATGGGGAGGTTTTCAACCTCAACCCCTTCACCAAGTTCAGCAGAAGTTTCTTCATCTCATGGAGGAACTCAACGCAATGGGGACCATTGCTTCCTAAGGGGGGAGGACTAATCCAGTTGGATATTGGTGGCCACCCGCCTAGCCCACTTGAACCCTCACCATTGTTTCTTTCAGATTTTCAATTTCCTTAATTGTAGCAAAGTTTACTATTTTTGGCAGTTTTTCGGGTCATGAACTTTCGGAGCCCTTTTGAGGCCCTAAACGATGTTTTTTTGGCAAAATTGCTTAGTGATTGCTACAATAATCACATCATCCACTGTATTCCTTAGAAAGATCTTTCCAACGAGGTATCATATGCGTCAAACGGAGATAATCTGACCAAGTTACGACCCTGGGAAGTTGGCTGCCCAACTAACCCCAATGGGGCCCATAAAATCTTGGTGTTACATCTCCTCAAGTTAGGGTTTTGGTTGTTTAGGGTTTTTCTCTTATTTTTCAATAATAAAAAAGGCCCTTGAGCCTCATTGTAACTCAGTTCAAAGGCATGTAGCCGCCACATCTCTTCTCAAAGATAAGCTACCATCGCCCGAGTTAGTCTTATTTCCATTCTGTTTGTAGGCATATTTTAGTAATTGATATTAATGAAATGAAGTGTTATTTATGTTGCATCTCTGTATTTATGGTTATATCTGTAATTTTTTCTTTCTTGTTTAAATTCAGATCACTAGTGTTATTTCAATCAGTTATAAACTATGTCTCACTTCATTTTTCTTCTTCCAATTTCTCAAACAGTCAAAGGATTTGCTACTATCATGCTTTTTGTGGCTCATTAGATCTGTAACTACTTGTTTAGAACTAGACTCCATGCCCGATGGTATGTTTTGTAAACTGCCTAGCTAATTTCATCCTAAGATCTAAAAATGGTCACCAAACTCAATTGCAGAAAACTTCTACTATAGTGACCATAGAGTAGTTGAGTTTTACAGAGAGATCCCTCTCCGGGTTGAAGGGACAACTTTCAACCTAAAAAAGGTTCTGAGGTTACCATAGGGTTTTTCACGCAGCGAGGGTTTTCCCTAAGTGATAACATAACCATAGAGATTCACCCCCACTTTAACATGGATATTAGCTTTTGTTACAATCCCATGGGCCAATACCATGGCTTATTAATACCACATCCCAATATGACGTGTTGGTGAGACATTTTATTTAATTAATTAATTTGATATAAATTAGTTAAAATAGCATAACTAACTTGGAGATAAATCTTAATCCTTTAAATTGTGAATACTACTCTAAATATTTGAGCATATTCCATGGAGGTTAAATCTATATCATCCACCTAATAATCACTAATAATTAAGTTACATTTTTGGAAGACTTATTCTAAAATAAACATGCTTATGCTTATCAGCATATTATAAGGTGGATGGTAGAGGATTTTCATGGTAGAGATTTAACCTTCACAAAATATTTTGTAATATCCATAGTAGTATACAAAAATCAAAGCTTGAGATTTATCTTCAAATTAATTATGCCCTTTTTTTCTTTTTAATTAAATTGATTGCACTAGAGATGCATTTTATAGTCAGTATGAGGATAGGGCAATGTGTGATTTCGTTTGTGTTCAACATGCAGTTGACATGTGTCCTTTTAAAATAAAAATAAAATATTATCCAACTAAAAAGAACAATGTAGGTTATACTAAAAAACAAAAATGAATATACATATTTAGTTAATTTTAATTAAAAACATTATAAAACATCAATAATTTTACTCTCATTGTGCTCGTTCAATTTATTCTTGATAATATAAAGAAGATTTAAAAATGTTTCATTCTCACTCTATATAAATAAAATATTTCAATGTCTAGAATCGACCATGTATTGCTCGAGTACAAAACTAACCTAGTTGTCAATTCCTTTGGATTATATATATATATATACACATACACTTTTAGATATGAAGAAGATTTATAATTTTTATACATTTTTAAAATATTCAATATAGGAATTAAATAAACTATTTCAATATCCATATCCATATTAATTAATATATTTTAATATTAATTTCATATATAGAGACACAAAAAAAAAAATCAATGTTTACAATAATAAATTCCAATGTACAAAGAAAAATAAAAAATAAAAAAATTCCTAATAAGAGAGAAATGTATAATTCATTTATTTATTAATATAAAATAGATTTGTGAAATTTAAAAAATATTAATATATAAAAAATTCAATGTGAGTTATAAATAAAATATGTTAATATGTAGGATTATATATCTATATATATATATATATATATAACAAATAAAAACATTTTGCTTCGATGGGGGTGTATCAACACATTGCAGGTTCACCTCGGAGTACACCTCACGAGGCACGTGATAGGTGTAAACATGTTGAACCATAAAGTCCTGTGACGGGTCAGTGGTTGATCGAACCCTCCATAGGCGCCTCTCGTTGTTATATTCTATGGTGGTTATAGTATAACAATTGTGGTTTCTTGGGCGATGAAATCTGCGTGTAGGGTGGCAGACAAGAGTGTTAAAGGCAAAGCAAGCTTGCCAGGGCCATGGAGTAGTTGGACGTCTGCAGAGTGTTCGGATTATGGCATTGTGGATTCTCTATGAGGCTGGTTTGTGAACAATTCATATATGATCCTAGTTCGTTTGGAGGTTTCTCACCCCTCGGGTGCCTCAAGGTTGGTTATGCATGGTGGAACCCCCAATGCCGCCGAAGGAGGGTTGTTTTCGGCTAGTGGGTACTCGGCGGTCTCTAGGTTCTTGTTTCTATTTGGTTAAAGTCTCTTCCTATGTTGTGGTTGCTGGTGGTGGTTCATAACTCGACGTTGCCCATTACCCTGTGGAAGGAATGACTTTATCTATGGGCACATTTTCTTTGTGAAGATAACTCTCTCACAACCAATCAGGGTTTGTGGTGGCACCTACCTCTGTCGAGGTCCTTTGGAAATTCCACGAAGGAGGAGGTGCTCCTGTTCATGGGGCAGTGTATAATTCCCTTGTTATTTTTCTTCGAGTTCTGTATATTGAGGAATTGCGTGAGCTATCAAGAATTTTGTTTTATGGTTTTGGGTAGAGAAGTGGTTCTTTTGTTTCGCCAGTGCATTGATAACATAATAGCGTCATTCAAGGGATCCACCAGAGTGATTATTGTACATCTTCGTTTGGTGTCTTGGCTTGGTCAGTGATGTGGGGCCACAATGGGAAGTGTGTGGCATTGTTCGTAGTGGCTAGGGAATTTGCAGGTGGTTATTTCCTCCTGGTAGGTTGTACCCTCTCTAGTCATTCTAGTTAGCGGTATTTAGAAGTGGCTAGTCATGTCTCAGTAGCATGGGCGTCCCCGCTATGGAGGAGGGCATCAGGGCCATGCTAGACCGCAAAACAGTGGTTTGATCTCGGCGTTAGAGGATGTGGTCAACGAAGAATGGGCAGATGACATCGCTCAATCTCGTGAGCATTCGTCAGGTCAAGTGGAGGCTCTAGCCTCATTGGAAACCATTGCAGATCAGTTGAGAGGCATCCAGACCAACCTGGACATCATGAGAGATCATAGGTATGAATACTGGAATGAATTGGTGGCATATTTTAATGACATCTAATTCTACCTCAATGAGACTTGAAGCTCCTTGAGAGTATATGCCGCAATCAGAGATGCCTCAATGATCTTCTGCATGATTTGGAGGCTGATACAGGTGGATGTTGGTGGCCACCTACCTATCCCACTTGGACCCCCACAATTGTCTCTTTCATTTTTTCATTTTCCTTAATTGTAGCACAGTTTACTATTTTTAGCAGGTTTTCGGGTCCTGAACTTCTGGAGCTGTTTTGAGGCCTTAAACGATGTTTTTAGGAAAATTTGGAGAAACATGGGCCTATGGATTGATGTTTATCTTCCCAAAGTTGTAGTCCTTAGATAGATATTTCTAACAAGGTATTGTGCATGTCAAACGGAGATCGTATGCAAAAGTTACGACCCCGGGAAGTTGATGTACCAATTTACCCAAAATGGGGCCCATAGTTTGGCGCTTCATCTCCTAGGGTTAGGTTTTTGGATGTTTAGTGTTTTCCATTGTTTCTCAACAATAAATAGGTCTTCGAGCCTCATTGTAACACAGTTCAGAGGAATGTAGCTGCCACATCTCTTCTCAGAGATAAGCTACCATCGCCCTAGCTGGTTTATTTCCATTTCTGTCTGTAAGCATATTTTCAGTATTTTACATTAATGAAATGAAGTATTATTTCTGTTGCATCTCTATATTTATGGTTATATCTATAATTTGTTGCATTCCTGTTTAAATCTGGATCAGTGGTATCAGAGCGGTCTTCTCTTTCTCTGTTTTTCTTTGCATGTCCCCAACAAGGTCGAGATATAAGGAGTTAGGGCTTGAACTGGTCGAACCTTTGCAATACCAGCCTCGCAAATTCTGACGACCTCCCATGGCGAATGAAAAGAAAGGCAAGGGGGCAGGAGATCCTATCAAAATCTTGCCCAAAGAAGCCCTCAAGAGACAAAGGAACACGATGATGGAAAACTTTACCCAGATCCTTCAGCGGCTACCCATGGGCAACATCTACTTCCAGCAGCTATTCTGGAAACGCCACACCCTTTAAGGTACAGTTAACTTTGAAATCCCCATATTCGAGGGTCAGATAAACGCAGATGTCATAGATAAATGGTTAAATATGCTAGATGGTTATTTTTATGTTCATGATTTTTCCAGTCAAGAAAATATCACTTTTGCACTTCTCAAAGCAGCCCCCCACGTCAAGGACTGGTGGGAAACCTGCTTTGAGAAGGATGAAATTACAGGCTCACTATTTTCAACCGCACCCACTTGGAATTCATTCTGAGATACCATCAAGGAGCAGTACTACCTTGTCAAGAGTTATGAGGACAAATACATAAAGTGGACCATGTTGCGGCAGGGAAGGGACCAAGACGTGCCAGAATTCACCAATATTTTTCATACCCTTCGCACAAATTTGGGTATCAAGGATTCTGAGCTGCATTTGGTCCTCAAATATTGTGGCTACCTACACAGGTACATCCAGGACAAGATGGAGTTCCTGAGCATCTCCTTGCTCGGCACGGCATACCGATATGCTGTCAAGATCGAGCAGAAGTTTAAATAAAAGAAGCGAGACTTTGGATCTGCAAACCCAAAGAACAAAGGACAAAGCCAAGGCCGGGTGACCCAAGATAGCCCGTCGAAGCCGCAAGAAAAGAACAACACCACGAAGTCAAAGAAGGACACAGGAAAGTGGTGTGAGTTCCACAAGAGCCCCACTCACAACACAAGTGAGTGTCAGACAAAGCAGTCATTGGCGGTCGAGTTGAAGGCTTCAAAATCAGATGCATGTTCCGACCCTGAGTCAGAACCTGAAAAAGGGAATGACAAAGGGAAGCAGATCATTAACACGGAGCCCAGCGCCACTATTTCCACCGCCAAGGTCCAAAAGAATGAGCCTGAAGATCCAGAGGAGAGGAAGCGTCTTTTCCACTCACAGATGTGGGTGAAGGGTTCGCCGCTGCAATTCATTGTTGACAGTGGGAGCCAAAAGAACCTCATTTCAGCATAGGTCGTGAAGCAGTTGGGCCTACCGACTACACCACACCTGCAACCGTACAATATCAGGTGGCTTCACCAAGGACGAGATCTCTGAGTCCGCCAGCAATGTCGCCTTCCCTACAGCATCAAGCCCTTTACAGATAAGGTATTGTGTGATGTTGCACCGCTTGATGTTTGTGATGTACTATTAGGCCAACCATACTTATGGAGGTGACATGTATGAGTCAAGGCCTCGCTCTGTTATTACTTCTCTATGTAATTCATTATACAGGATATCGGAGGTAGCCCCACCTATCGCCACCTCTTTGATCTCTGCTAAGAAATGCAGTAAGATCATCTCACAGACTAGGAAATTTATTTTATGTCTGGTTCGCTCCCAAAGTAAGGGGAAGATCATCGCCACATTCATGACCCTCGCGACGGGTTCCTCCATGCAGCAGAAGTAGTAGAGGGATACGGTCATGAAAGAAGATAGGGACATATTCTCCTCACCCACAAGGGTACCATTGCACTGTCAGGACAAGCATTCATCCGATCTGACTTCCGGAGCACCTCTACCCAATGGGCCGATCTATCATCACTCCATTCTGGAAAATACTAAGTACAAGTAGCGACATGATCAGCATCAGCTACCACACAAGTTTCAAGTGGGCGACAAAGTCTGGTTGCATCTGCAGAAAGAACGCCTTACAAGAGCCCATCAGAAGCTCAGACCACTCTGACATGGTCCTTACACCATTACCAAGGCTTTGGGAAACAATGCTTTGGAGTACAGCATTCCTCCATTCCTTCGCTTGCACCGAGTGTTCAAAGTGGACCACCCTCGACCATGCTTCCCACTATTACTAGACACATCAGAGATTGTGGAACAGCTCACGAGGGACCAAGTTCAACAAAAGTTTCCTCATCTCAGGGAGGAACTCAACACAATGGGGACCATTCCTTCCTAAGGGGTGAGGAATGATACAGGTGGATGTTGGTGGCCATCCACCTATCCCACTTGGACCCCCACAATTGTCTCTTTCAGTTTTTTAGTTTCCTTAATTGTAGCACAGTTTACTATTTTTAGCAGTTTTTCGAGTCCTGAACTTTCGGAGCCGTTTTGAGGCCCTAAACGATGTTTTTTGGGAAAACTGGGAGCAACATGGGATTATGGATTGATATTGTTGTTCCCAAAGTTGTAGTCCTCAGATAGATTTTTCTAACGAGGTATTGTGCGCGTCAAACAAAGATCGTATGCCAAAGTTATGACCCCGGGAATTTGATGTACCAATTTACCCAAAACGGGCCCATAGTTTAGCACTTCATCTCCTAGGGTTAGGTTTATGGATGTTTAGGGTTTTCCATTGTATCTCAACAATAAATAGGCCTTCGAGCCTCATTGTAACACAGTTCAGAGGCATGTAGCCGCCACATATATTCTCAGAGATAAGCTACCATCGCCCTAGCTGGTTTATTTTTATTTCTGTCTATAAGCATATTTTCAGTATTTTACATTAATGAAATGAAGTATTATTTCTGTTGCATTTCTGTATTTATGGTTATATCTGTAATTTGCTGCATTCTTGTTTAAATCTAGATTAGAGGCCCGAGTGGAGCACATTGATTTCCATATGCATCAATGGGTCGATTTCCATGCAGGTCCTCCTCGAATTTTGCCTTACCACCCTCTGTGACATGTTTATCTCAGGTTCTTGGTCTTTTTTTCATCTTTTTGTAATATAAGTCTAGTAAGCCTATCGAAAATAATGGTTATTTGGTTGCATCTTATGTTATCTCTAGCACCCCTCACTCTCCCCTCTGTGTGTAGTGAAGCTCAGGGGCCCATGCTGCCTAATTTTGTACTATGGATTTCATTGATGATAACATAATGATGCTCTTTTGATCGAAAAAAACAAAAAAAAAACATTTTAATGTAGAAAATGTAATCGAAAAATAAAATATTTCAATTTCCAAAACAATTTAATATAGAAACTGTGATCTATAAATAAAATATGTCAATGTCCATGTTAAGTAATATATTTCAATGCCAAATATGTATATATTTATATAGTAAAAAAGTACTTTGTATATATTATATAAAGAAAGTAAAAAAATAAATTCTTATTGTAAAATCATTTCAAAGAGTCACTATTTTACATTTTGGCCCATTTTCAGGGATATTATATGATTTTAAAAAATTGTATATATATTATATGAATTAATTGGAAAACTAAATTTTTATGGTAAAATCATTTCAAGTAATTTTCTCATTCTACATTTTGGCATTTTTCGTGTGTGTGTGTGTGTGTATAGTAATTGAAAAACTAAAATGATGATAAAACCATTTCAAGTAGTTTCATCAATCTATATTTTGGTCCTTTTCTAGGTATATTTCATTAATTTTGTTTGAAATGGAGCAAATATTTGTTGGAATTGTAAGTTAGTTTAGACAATCCAATGACTTAATGGATTGTTGAAGGTATTAAATCCTTTATGCATTAAAAAATGCAAAATGCAATTTAAACAATGAAAAATTGCACATGGTGTGTAGGTGTGTGTCACCATGATAGATTTATCTTAACCAAGGACCTACTAAGCCTCAAGAGGGATCCAAATTCTTGATGTGCAAACCATTTTTCAAATTTTCCACTTTAAAAGAGGTCTGCATCTCAAGAGATTTGATCCCTTTTGGACACTTGATAGATATGTGTTTAAGATAGATATATGGTGGTTCATTAAAAAATGTCATATGAACAAGTGTCGTTTAAAGTGAGTTATGGTTTTTTGGGTGATATTGATAAGACATGGTCTTGTAGAAAAGTGTATTTACAGATTAAGAATCTTCATGGTAAAGTGGGTAAATCTCCATAGTTGATAATTTTTTCCATGTTTTTTTAAATGTATATATATTTAACTTATATATTAATATTTTAATTATTTCATAATAATAATAATAATTTAAAATAAATTATAATTTAGTTAGCTATAATTATTTATATAGGTATGTTAATAAATAAATATGTTTTATATTTTCTTAATATTAAATCTGTTTATATTGGATTCTTTGATTACTTATTATTTTTATTACAATTTGACAAAACATTATTGAAATTTGAAGTGGCAATGCCCAAACACTTTGTGACAAGGTTATCAATGCAATAGCAAAGTGTTTAGACATCACTAAATCTAATGAAATTCTTCATGTGTTTGATTTTAACATTAATTACGATACCGTGGAGAGATTAAAGACTAGCATTGAGAGTGTGCCAAAGATTTGAAAAGATTCCATCATAAGAGTTGATTTACAAAGTTATAAACTTCATAAATATGAGTTACAAAGCCAATAATAACTTATTAAATTAATTATCATGGTTTTCCTAAGTTTGGACTTAGGAAGAATTAAAAATTTCTAAAAGAAGTCAATTTTGAAGATATATTATGCATGTTTGAACACAAGGCCTATGTAGAGACACCTATCCGAGCTACAATTGTAACACTCCCTCTTAGCAAGGAAGGTGTTTTGAACCACCCCCAACTTGTCCCTAAAGAATATAAACTTTCCTTTCATTAAGGCCTTTGTGAGGATGCCTGCAACTTGTTCATATGTAGGTACATATTGTAGCTTCGCTATGCCTTTTTGCACATAGTCCTAGATGAAGTGGTACCTGATCCTTATGTGTTTCGACCTGTCTTTAAACAATATATTTTTTTAGATCTTGATGTAACTCTAATTTTCACAATGTATCATGGTCGGCTCTAGCTCTTTATCAAACAACCCCATGAGTAACTTCCAAAGCCAAATGGACTCACATGATGCCAAACTTACTTTCATGTACTCAACCTTAGTAGAAATCATTGCAGATGACTTATGTTTCCTATTGAACCAAGAAATAGCTCGAGAGCCCAAGTTGAAAAAATAACTTGAAGTATTCTCCTATCAAATGTGTTACCTACCCATTCAACATCTGAATAACCCACTAGCTTCACTCCATCTCCCTGAACATAACCCAACCAATACTCCATTGTACCCCACAAATAGTTGAGTATGTGTGTCGCTACTACCCAGTGTGGTTGCTTTGGTTCAACCATAAATTGACTAAGTGTATTGACAACAAAACATATATTCAGTCTAGTGTTGACCAAATACATAAGAGAGTCAATTAACTTCCTATATAAAGTGGGATCCACTACCTTTCACTTAGAAGCATCAATTTCCTTCCAATCAGTCACCATTGGCATAGTCATAGGCTTGCAGTCATGCATCCTAAATCACTTCAAGATCTCCACAACATACTGCCCTTCTCCAAGGAATATGTGCCCATTTATCTACCATTCCTCTAGCCCCAAAAAGTAATGCATTAACCCCATATACTTCATCTCAAATTATTGAGCAAGATCCCTATTGCAATCTGCAATGAGCTTCTCTAAACCTGTAAGAAACAAGTCATCTACATATAACACAAGAATGAGTGGCTCTCCCCTAACTAATATGCAGTATGGGTTTGAGTCAACATCACTCTGGGTGAATCTCATCCCCAATAGATAGTTGTTTATCCTGGAATACCATGCACGTGATGCTTACTTGAGTCTGTACATTGCTCTCTTCAACCTACAAACATCATAATCCCTCCCATGCACCTTAAATCCCTCTAGTCTCTCTATATAGACCTCCTCTTTAATCACACCATTAAGAAATGTCATCTGGATGTCCATCTAATGGATCTTCCAACCCATATTAGCAGAAATGGAAATCATGATTCGATGGAAGATTACCTAGCTCCAAGGGTGAATGTCTCATCATAGTCAACTCCTTCTCTCTCAGAGAACCCTTTAGCCATGAACCAAGCTTTAAACTTCTCAAAAATACCATCAGTTGTGTGTTTGATCTTATAGACCCACCTAGATCCCACCATTGATTTCTCTTCAGGCCATGGCATAACCTCTCATACATCATTATTCATAATGGAAGAGTACTCTTCCACCATGAAATCCCTCCACACTTGTTGTGCATATGCCTCCTGAAAATCAGAAGGCTCAGCCTCAATCAACCCGCTCATAAGAGCCATGTAACTGGAAAATCTATGTAGTCATTTTCTCTCCCTAATTGAAGTCCTGGTAGCATCCACCTGCTCCTTAGCTTCTCTTAAGGTATGCTCTTCCCATTTTAGCCTCTTCAACCTGGAAGTATCAACCTAGATAATGGAGCATCTTGATCCTCCTCATGCTTATTTGTCTCATCCTACACACAAGTATGGGGTCTTGTAATCGGAAATGGTGATCTCCCTTCTTTCTTTGGTGCTTTGTGCTCCTCAACCTCTGCTACAATTGCCACTAATCCATAAGACTTTCTGAAATCCTTGTACTCCTCAAATTTCACATCCCTTTGCACCATTTTCTTCCTTTGTGTAGGAATGTAGACTTTGTAATCCTTTGAAGTCTTGTTGTATCTAACAAAGATACCCTTCTTCATAGTAGGAATGAGCTTCATCCTCTTGTTTGATGGAACGTGGAAATAAACCAAGCACACAAAAATGCGAAGATTTCCAACCTCTGGTTTCTTCCCTGTGAATGCCTCTTTAGGGTTCATCCTCCCCAACATCTTGTGTGGACTCGTATTTTGCAAATAATTTTTTGTGTTAAATGCGTCTTTGATAAGAACATAGGCAGATACTAATCATGTAGCATTTCTTTCACTGCCTTATATATGGCTTTGTTCTTCATCTCTAATACTCCATCCTGTTATGGGTTATATGGAATTATCAAATCCCTCTTAATTCCAGAATCTGCACAAAACTCCTTGAAGGCATTGGAGTTGTACTCGCATTCATTGTTAGATCTAAGCACCTTGATATTTCTCCACGTCTAGTTCTCCACAAGAGCTTTAAACTCTTAGAAGTAACTTAATACCTTGTCCTTGGTATTCATAAAATAGATCCATGTTTTCCTAGAATGGTCATCTATGAAATTCATGTAGTCGTTGAACCCTACAATAGACATGACTAACAAGCACCCACATGCATCTGAATTGATCAATCCAATATCCCCTTGGACCTATTTTCACTGTTGGGAAACACACTTGGTATACTTGCACATGGCACACCCCTTGTTGAAAATGCAACAAGATGATGGAGCTTAGTGAAAAGAAGTCGCCTTCACTAAGTGGGCCCGCAGGCTATTTTTGGCGCAAAGTCTATTTTTAGACATATGGATCATGGTCTATGAGTTGCAGGATGCTATTTGTGGATGATTGGTCATGTTGGTAAAAATAGCTGGACTTTTATTTTTAGACATATCGGCGGAGTCTATTTTTAGACTGCTAGGCTAAAAATAGAACAGTCGAATATTATTAGCTCTTAATAATATTTGGACTAAAAGCATTATCTTATTCTCTTGGAGCACTTCAGTTCGAGCTACGGATGTGGCACATGAAACTGCCAGAAGGAAATATGCTTTTCTTATGGATTAGTTGAGCTATTGCATGATGGACTTCAGTTAGAACTCAAGTGATTGAGTTTGGTGGAGTTGATTGAGGAGTTGATGGAGTTGTGTTCAGTTTGACTTGGTTGAACTAGTTGTATTTAGTCTAACTGCAAATACACTAGTGATGAGTGATGTGAATTAATTATTAATTAATTCACTAATTATTAACTCATAAAGCAACTAAAGAATACATCAGTTAACTCAGTGCATGGACAGTTCAGTGGAGACAGGTGTTAGAGGTTGAGATTGCTATCAGTTGTGACTATAGTTGTGCATGAGATCTTGCACAATCAATGGGATTGAGTATTTCCAATGAGGATTGCATGGTTCAGCCAAGGAAATACGAGTTTGGATCAGCCATTCATCATTATTCTCATGCAGGATTGCGCAGTGGAGGCAGGCAAACAGTGGAGGAGATTTGAGACATCAGATCTGAGCTAGTTTGTGTGTAACAGGTGGAGATAGTACTGAGTACTTGTGAGGAGTATTTTACTATGTATTGTTACATGTTCTCAATCATTATAATATACAGATAGTGTGGGGTTTTCAGCTATATGCTTTCCACGGGTTACATACTGTGTTAATGTGCGCATGCGATTGATGTTTCATTGTTTTTAATTCCGCAAAATTGATGATCAACGTAGAGGAGGTTATTTATTATGCATGCATTCCGCAATAGTGTATAATCGGGATAATCTCTGTGAATAAGTGTCATATTATTCAAAATTTCTACATGGTATTAGAGTAGAGTTGGTCATCAGATCTATTATTCAGAAAGTGTTTACATTTTATTTCTTCAAGCAGAGTCTATAATCGGGCCAGGTAGCCTCTGGATTCATCCTTCTTTTGGAAGGTGAGATATCCGGTAAAAGCCCTTACAGTCAATCTCTGTACGAGAAATACTTTGTTCTCACGAATTTTAGATCAGAAGCGGTTGAGTTTTGAGCTGGTGGAATTCGAATTTGCAGCAGTGTTTTCTTGGTGTCAAAGTTGAAATGTCTTTCTACGGATTGCGATTGGAGTATGCTCTTGAAGGCAGCTCGAACTATATTGCATAGAAAGACAGGATGGAGGCGGTGTTAGATGACAATGGGCTAAAGGAGTTCATAGAGGCTGAGGTCCCAAAGCCTACTGATGCTGCTCACGTTGAGGTTTGGCAAAAGAAGATAGCAAAGTGTCGAAGGATTCTATTGGAGGGCGTCAAGGATCACAATGTGTCCAGCCTGCATGGAAAGGCTTCTCCATACTTGATGTGGAAAGCGTTGACAGATCTATTCCAAAGCAAGAGCGACCAGAGGAAGTTGGCGCTCAAGGATAAACTCAGAAACATTAAGTGTGAGAATGGAGACAGTATGCCCAAGTATCTCACAAATTTCACCCAATGCTGGGATGAGCTAGGAAGTGTGGGGGTGACTGTCGATGATGAGGACTTGGTGAGCTTGGCTCTCCTTGCTCTTCCGAAGAGTTGGCATTCCTATCAAGACTCTGTCAATGGTCGGGAGAAATTGACAGGATGGGAGAGACTTTGGTCGGATCTTGTGCAAGAGGAGATCAAGCGGAATACCAGGGACGGATCTTCATCAAAGGCATATGATGAAGAAAATTGCGCTTTGGCTGCCAAAGCAAAGAAGGGGAAGGAGAAGGTTTCTCTTTCCGAATCCAGTTCTTCCAATGATGGGAAGAAGGTTGAAAAATCGAAAGTGCGATGCTTTCGTTGTCATGAGGTGGGCCATTATGCTGCAAATTATCCACAGAGGAAATCCAAGAAGGGATCTGGGGAAGGATCTAAAGGTGAGGCACTTGCTTCACAGTTTGAGTTGGATTTCACACTCTTCGCATGCATGGTTTCATCCATGGTGGGAAGTGGTTGGTTTCTTGACAGTGGAGCTTCTTTCCACATGACTGGTGACAAGAGCTTGTTCAGTACTTTGGAGGAGAAAGATCTCCAGATACGCATAGCGATGGGTAATGATGAGAAGTATAGTGTCTCAGGTGTAGGCACGTTTATTTTTCAGAGGGAGCATGGAGCTTGCCTTACCTTGACCGATGTCAAGTATATACCAGGACTGAAGAGAAACTTGGTGTTGATCGCGATGCTGGAAGACAGAGGCTATGATGTAGTCTTCAGTAAGGGAAAGGTTTTCCTTAGACACATCATCACTAGACAGGTGAAGCAGATTGGTTCACAGGTCAAGAACGTGTATGCTCTTGAGGTTCAAGATGCATGAAAAGCCTTGAGTAGCGAGGCAACTGATGGAGACTTGGTGGTTGAGAGGGAGCGTATATTACCTCTCAACATGCAGAGCCAGAAGAAGTCTCAGACGATTGTGGAGGAGCCACGATTGGTGCAGCAGCTTCAGGAGGTTGTGGAGCAGCCACAACAAGGGAAGCTGAGAGGAGATCAAGTAGAGACATCTACTCATGCAGAGACCTCTAGTAGGGGAAACTTCGAGCCAGGTGGGCTGAGGGATCGCATGTAGCCATACCTCCAGGTAGGAGGTGGGGTGATGTGGATTGATCGTCCCAAGGAGGAGGGGCGGGATCCTTGAGGTACCCAACCTCTTGGATGAGACCTTGCTATAGGAGCCCCGATGTGGAGTAGCAGGAACTGACTGATTGGGTAGAGACAGATGTGGATGGAGCAGCAGAGAGAGCGACAGTGTAGGGAATCCTAGGACAGCGCATAGCTAGCAGGCTGCAGCAACGCGAGAGGCACAAGTGTTTTGCACAGTGCTAGGTGGCACAGAGAGGTGTGCAATGGTGCGAGATGGATGGAGATGTTGCAGTAGCGCAGATGTCAGAGAGGGAGAACTTGTTAGCAGCAGGTAGAGCTTCAGCATTAGTGTATGTTCCTAGCCCAACAGAGTGGTCAATTGGGAGTGTTTTTGTTCCAAGTGTTGTTGGAGCAAGTGGACCGGGCAAATGTGTTGCATGCAGAACATTCCAGAGGCAAGATAGGGGTTGCAGATAATCCATATCTTGTTGAGAGGGAGTGTTGAAAATGCAAAAGATGATGGAGCTTAGTGAAAATAAGTCGCCTTCACTAAGTGGGCCCGCAGGCTATTTTTGGCGCAAAGTCTATTTTTAGACTGTCTATTTTTAGACATATGGATCATGGTCTATGAGTTGCAGGATGCTATTTGTGGATGATTGGTCATGTTGGTAAAAATAGATGGACTTCTATTTTTAGACATATGGGTGGAGTCTATTTTTAGACTACCAGGCTAAAAATAGAACAGTCAAATATTATTAGCTCTTAATAATATTTGGACTATAAGCATTATCTTATCCTCTTGGAGCACTTCAGTTCGAGCTATGGATTGTAGGAATTTACAGGGTAAGTTCCTCAGACATAACACCAATGGACACCGCTCACAAACAGATCACAGATCAATACACCAGTATTTTGACGTGGTTAAAACCCTCAAAGAGGGAAACAGTCCACGGCCTGAGCCAACACGGCCACTTCAGGCAATTTATTAATAAAAGAATGAAAATTTACATATGCTTCTCTCATAGACGGATTACCCTACAAATGACCCTCCATGCTCTTTAAATAGAGATCATGGACCAATCGGTTGTTAAGCCACGGATCAAGTGTCGGTAATACCGAGGAGAGAATGAACCGTCGAATCACTACATATCGTGACCGTCGGATTGTAAGTTACAAAATGTACATAGTAAAGAAACACACTTTACCTAACTCTATACTAGACCAAGTTGTACTTAACTATTTCCTATGTGTCGGAATATCCTAACATCCCCCCTTAAGAACAACTTGGGATAGGATTGAAGGATTTACAAATATGACACAATAGGAGAAGGAAGGAGGCACTAGAGCCTATCCCCCCTTAGTGACAACTTCCTGAACTCCAACCATAAATCGAAGTTTAGTGAACTTCGCCTCTGTGAGAGCCTTTGTAAAGATGTCTGCAACTTGATAATCTGTTGAACAATATTGCACTTCAAGAACATGGTTGTGAATGAGCTTTCTGATGAAGTGCATGTGCAGTTCAATGTGTTTGCTGCACTGATGTTGGACTAGATCTTTGCATAGCTGAATGGCACTTTGATTATCACACCAAAGTGTAGTCGGATGCTGCTGCTGAAAGCCAAACTCTGACAGGATCTGACAAAGCCACAAGGCTTCCTTAATAGCTTCTACGGCACCACGATATTTTGCTTTTGCTGAAGAAAGAGAAATGGCACCTTGTTTCTTGCAAGCCCATGTAATAGGTCTAGAACCAAGAGTGAACACATAACCTGCAGTAGACTTCCGATCATCAGGGTCACCAACCCAATCGGAATCAGTGAAACCAACCAATAGAGGAGCTGCTTCGGCACTGTAATGAATCCCAAACTGAACTGTACCTCGAACATAACGAAGTATTCTTTTAGCTGCTTTCCAATGACTTTCATGTGGGTTTTTCATAAACCGAGCAACATGGCCAACGTCAAAGGAAAGGTCAGGACGAGTATGGGTTAGATACAAAAGTTTTCCTACAAGTTGACGGTATAAGGTAGCATCAACTTCAGGAGAAGTACAAGTGACTTAAAGTTTGACTCCAGAATGAAAGGGAGAAGGGGTTGGCTTACAGTCTTCCATGTGAAAGTGGTGTAGAATATCACAGGCATACTTGGACTGAGAAAGGGAAATACCTTCCTTAGATTGCAAGACTTGAAGACCGAAAATAATGTAAGTGTCCTAAGTCTGTCATTTCAAACTTCCTTTTAAGGCTAGACTTCACATGGTTTATAAGGTTGGGATCACTACCAGTCAGGATAAGATCATCAACATAAAGAACAAGAATGATAAGAGACTTTCCCACTTTCTTGGTGTAGACAGTATTGTCAGAATGACACCTAGAGAAGCCAGATTCTAAAAGAAAGTTATCCATTTTGGCATACCAAGCTCGAGGAGCTTGCTTGAGACCATAAAGGGATTTCTTAAGCCGACATACAAGGCTGGAGTCTGTTTGTATAAAGCCAATAGGTTGTTCCATATAGATTTCTTCATGCAAGTCCCCATGCAAGAAGGCGGATTTAACATCCATCTGATGGACTTCCCATTTGAAAGAAGCAGCAAGGGAAAGAACAAGGCGGATAGAGTTCATTTTGGCAACAGGGGAGAAGGTTTCAGTGTAGTCAATGCCTTCAACTTGTGAAAAACCCTTAGCAACAAGACAAGCTTTATGTTTGTCTGTATTATCTTCCGGATACATCGCATCAGAAGGAAATCTAATGCAATGTATCCGGAAGATAATACAGACAATGATGCAACTCGCAGAAACCTCAAAGACAAGATAAGCTTTATGTTTATCAACTTTCCCATCTGGTCCATACTTGGTTCTGTAAACCCATTTGCATCTAACAAGTTTTCGTCCCTTTGGTAGAGGAACAAGATCCCATGTATCATTGGCCAATAATGAATAATATTCTTCATTCATAGCTGCTTCCCAATCTGGATGGCCTGAAGCTTATGCAAAGGTGTCAGGATCATAATTCACTGAAGCTTGAGCCAGTAAAGAAGAGGCTCTCTCGAACTGAGAACGTGTACGTCGCTGATCTGTAGGATCACCGGCAAGATCACCTACTGCATCCCGAGTAGCACGGACCCATTTTGGAAGCTGAGGAGCTGAAGGAGGATCCTGAGAAGGTGGGGGAGGATTTTCATCCTCGTTTTCATCATCTGAAGAAGAAATATTCTCAAAAGTAGAAGAGATAGGGAGAGGTGGCACATCCGCCGAACTAGGCTCGCAGCCGATATATTTTCATCAAACTTTACATCTCTTCTAATGATAACATTTTTGGACATAAGTGGAATAAGTCTATATCCTTTGACATCTTCAGAATATCCAACAAAAATACATTTTTCACTCTTAGGTTCTAAAGCTTTATGTTTCTCATCTGGAATATGGGCCCATGCTTCACTTCCAAAAACACGAAAGTGACTTACATCTGGTTTGATTGAGCTCCATGCTTCTTCTGGAGTGATATTCTTTAAAACCTTAGTAGGAGTGCGATTTATTATGTAATTTTCACAGTTAATTGCTTCTGCCCAATAATTAAGACTAAGTCCTTTAGATTGAAGCATACAATTAGCCATTTCCTTTAAGGTGCGATTCTTCCTTTCAGCTACACCATTTTGTTGTGGAGTATATGGAACAGTATGTTGCATTTGAATTCCATTTCGAGTGCAAAAGTTGATGAATGTGTTTTTAACATATTCTCCGCCATTATCAGATCTTAGCTTAAGAATTTGATGTCCAGATTGTTTTTCAACAAAGGCCTTAAAGGCCAAGAACATGTTAAATACTTCACTCTTGAGTTTTAAGAACTATACCCAAGTGCGTCTGGAGAAATCATCAATGAAAGTTAAGAAATACTTGTAGCCAGAGAATGAAGAAACTGGAAGTGGACCACATAAATCACTATGCACGAGCTGTAAAGGGGCTGAGGCGTGCCAAGAGGCATGTTTTTCAAAACTGTCCTGATGATGTTTTCCGAGTACACATCCGGAACAAACACCATCTCTGCAAGATACCATTGGAAGACCTGTCACCATATTTTCTTTACATAGATTCTGAAGAGAGCGATAGTTTAAGTGACCAAATCGCTCATGCCAAAGTTTGCTCACTTCATCATTATGAGCAACAAATACTGAGGGAAGATTTGATGACCCAAAGTTGTGAAACTTATACAACCTTGTAGAATCATCAGCAAGGTCAGTAGCTAAAATCTATCTAGGATCTCTTAGGTCCTTAATTACAACATCGTGAGGTGAAAATTCAACGATTTTACTTTCACCTGAATGGGTTATCTGATATACATATAGAAGGTTGCAGGATAAGGTTGGAACACATAATACATCATTAAACTGACCATTGTCTAGATGAACAGTTCCAGTCCCTACAACACTAAGAGATCTATCATCACCAACATATATATTTTTGGTGTTACAATCATTTAAAGAAGAAAACATGGCTTTGTTTTTGGCCATGTGATAAGAAGCTCCAGAATAAATGAGCCACTCATGAGAATGAGAAGAAGAAGGTACATTTAGTGCATAGCCAGACCGAGATGCTTGACAACCACATGCAGAAAGTGCCATTCCTGAAGATGAAGTTGAAGTTGAAGATTGCTCCAAATGGATGTTATGCTTCTTCATTGCTGCTTCCAAGGCTTCCATCTTCTTAAAGCATTTGGATTCTAAGTGGCCATCTCGATTACAAAAGTTGCAATGTCTATCAGTCTTCTTCCCTTTGTTTTTATTTGTCTTGTTATTTTGTTGAAATGATTTTTCATTTTGAGGCTGAAATTGCTTAGGACCCTTGTTTGGTTTAGGACCATTCTTTTTAGGATACAACTTCTTAGGATTCTTTGGATTTGGTTGCTGCTGGGCGGCTAACGCTTTCGTAGAAGAGTTTCCAAGATGAAGAAGACCAAGGTGTAAGAGTTTTTCTTGTTCTCTTATTAAAGAATCACAAAAGGAATCAAAGGAAGGGGACTTGTAGGTTTGTCCTTGAGAAATGAAGGTTTCTCTTGTAGAATGGAAGGTGGAAACAAACACAGAATAGGCTGGTCCCAACTTAGTAAGAATGGAGTAGATAAGGCTACTATCTTCTTTCTTAACCTTAACACCTTCCAAGAGAAGTCTAAGGGTCTTGAACTTGGACAAAAAACCTTCAATGCAAGAAAAATTATTGGGGTCCAATGTAAGCAATTCATTTTCAAGTTGATGGGCTTTAAGTTCATTTTTAATTCCAAATACTTTAGTAATTTGTTGCAGTGCTTCATCAGGAGTATCAAGTTCTGCAATATGGAATCTAAGATCTAGAGAAATAGACATCCCTATCAACCCACATGCTTGGTCTTGCCTATTTTCCCATTTAGCTGCCTTATCTTCATCTTTCAGTTTGGTATCTTGGCCTATGGCTATTCTGTAAAGACCTTTACTTCTAAGTAAATCCACAATGTAGGACCACCATTGGAAGTAGTTAGTGCTATCAAGAATGACTTGGCATGGACTTTCCATTTTTAACAGAAACTGAAGCTATAGATGCTGAAACTAAGTGTACCAATGGAAAGATCTCAAAAAATTAGGCCGTTTAAAAAAAAACGGTTCTGAAAACGGCTTCCGGATGAAGAAGTTATGGCTTTTTGAAAAAAAATTGACGAAGTCACCGACGAAGTGCGGGAATGTGCGGAAATGAAAAATACGCCCCCACAAAATGGAGACTTGAACCCGAGACCTCTACTCTCATAAATTAGCTTTGCACCAAGTGAGCTATACAAAAATATTGAGAGAGAGAGAGGGGGAGGTTGATGCTTTGGGTTGCGTGCTTGCTTTGAGAAAGCTCTTTTTCCCTACAAAACAAAAAACACAAAACCCAACACGGACATACAAAAAAAAATGAACCTTGAGGCTCGAAGTTAGCTTTAGCCGGAAACTAAATATTTTCAAAAACAAACCTTGCAGCTCGAAGTTAGCTTTAGCCGGAAACTAAATATTTTCCTCAATGTTTCTGATTTTCCCAGATCACACTAAGGCGCAGCGGAAAAGAGCATACGCATGAGAAAAATCATTCCTTTCTGTTTTTGATTTGCCCAGATCGCACAGAGTCGCAAGGCAAAGAGCATACGCAGAAATGAAAGGTATAGATCCGGTAATAAAAAAGGTAAATAAACCGAAACCAAAATAAACAGAGAGAAAATAACTGTAAACTGCAAATAAACAGAGTATACCTCCAGATCTTAAAAATGACGCAGCTAGGGCTACCAGAAACTTTTTCGCGTGAAACGAAAGGGGTTCCTCACTGGAACAGATGCTCCCAACACAACAGAGCATTCCTCTCGGCCTGAAAGCAGTCAGAAACAGTAGATCTAGGAAACGGCAGTCGGATGCAGTTCTACCGGCTTCAGATTTGGATCACCAACGAACGCGGCCCTCAAGTAACTCTAATACCATGTAGGAATTTACAGGGTAAGTTCCTCAGACAGAACACCAAAGGAAACTGCTCACAAACAGATCACAGATCAATACATCAGTATTTTGACGTGGTTAAAACCCTCAAAGAGGGAAACAGTCCATGGCCTGAGCCAACATGGCCACTTCAGGCAATTTATTAATAAAAGAATGAAAATTTACATATGCTTCTCTCATAGACGGATTACCCTACAAATGACCCTCCATGCTCTTTAAATAGAGATCATGGACCAATCGAGTGTTAAGCCACGGATCAAGTGTCGGTAATACCGAGGAGAGAATGAACCGTCGGATCACTACATATCGTGACCATCGGATTGTAAGTTACAAAATGTACATAGTAAAGAAACACACTTTACCTAACTCTATACTAGACCAAGTTGTACTTAACTATTTCCTATGTGTCGGAATATCCTAACACGGATGTGGTACATGCAACTGCCAGAAGGAAATACGCTTTTCTTATGGATTAGTTGAGCTATTGCATGATGAACTTCAGTTAGAACTCCAAGTGATTGAGTTTGGTGGAGTTGATTGAGGAGTTGATGGAGTTGTGTTCAGTTTGACTTGGTTGAACTAGTTGTATTTATTCTAACTGCAAATACACTAGTGATGAGTGATGTGAATTAATTATTAATTAATTCACTAATTATTAACTCATAAAGCAACTAAAGAATACATCAGTTAACTCAGTGCATGGACAGTTCAGTGGAGACAGGTGTTAGAGGTTGAGATTGCTATCAGTTGTGACTATAGTTGTGCATGAGATCTTGCACAATCAATGGGATTGAGTATTGCCAATGAGGATTGCATGGTTCAGCCAAGGAAATACAAGTTTGGATCAGCCATTCATCATTATTCTCATGCAGGATTGCACAGTGGAGGCAGGCAAACAGTAGGAGATTTGAAGCATCAGATCTGAGCTAGTTTGTGTGTAATAGGTGGAGATAGTACTGAGTACTTGTGAGGAGTATTGTACTATGTATTGTTATATGTTCTAAATCATTATAATATACAGATAGTGTGGGGTTTTCAGCTGTATGCTTTCCCCGGGTTACATATTGTGTTAATGTGCACATGCGATTGATGTTTCATTGTTTTTAATTCCGCAAAATTGATGATCAACGTAGAGGAGGTTATGTATTATGCATGCATTCCGCAATATTGTATAATCGGGATAATCTCTGTGAATAAGTGTCATATTATTCAAAATTTCTACACCCCTTGCAAATGCCATGATGATCTATAGTGAAATTAGGGAGCCTAGTCAAAGCCTCCTTGAGCACTTTGAGTGCTCCAATATTGGTGCAAGTGTGTCATTATCCTATGCCACAACTCCCCCAAGTCACAATTATTGTTAACCCTACTCACAAAGATTTAGTTGGCTCAAACTGAAGTTTGTATAACTTATTCCTTCTCACTCCCATCACCTTTGTTATGTTGAAGCTAGAACCTTTGGTACAAGTATACATCTTTCCATCTTGGAAAACCACCACGTAAACCTTGTTCTCCAAGGCTAAAGTAGAAATCAGAAACTTCCCAGGCTAGTAGAGGCTTCGTGGACTCCCTCTAAAACTTAACCTTTCCACTTCATGTTGGCCTATACTTAGCATTGTAACCAAGCTCAATGTGGAAATCCAAAATGTGCTCTTATAGATTGGTAAAGGAGTCTCACACTCCAGTCATGACATGAAGTTCCATTTTTGTATAACACACTAGTGGCCATTGAACTAGAGAGACACATGATGAGTGAGAACTCATCCTCAAATATGGTTGCAAACTCATCCATCTCAGTTGTAGTAGTGACCTGCTTCTTTTGTTTTACCTTTTTATTGTTAGGGAATTAGCTAGAAAATTTTCCTAATTGGTGGAAAGAAAAAAATTTCACTTTACTAGCATTGAACTTCTTTTTATTTCCCTAAGAGGTTATGACCATATTCTCTTCCTCCTCAACCTTCTTCTTTTTCTCTTTATGCTAAGACCCTTCTCAGGTCTCCTCCTTTGTGAAATCATTACACAGCTTTTCCTAGGTGGGAATATTCTCTTGTCCCACAATTCATTTTACAAATACATCCTACTGCTTTGTAAATCCATTCAAGGCTACATGCATTGGTTCTAATTCAGAGACCGTCTCCCCTATAGCTTCTATCTCATCTCACACCTGCATAAACCTGGTAAGGTAGGAAACCACATTCTCTCCCTTAGACATCTTTGTGCCATAGAGATTTTCCTTTAGCACCATCTTCCATTTATGGTTGTCACTCTAGCACAATTTGGTGAGTGCATCCCACATCTCTTTGGTAGACTTAAACACAAATAAATTGGGAATCGAGTGATCTTTCACCATGTCCAATATGATCCTATGTGTCCTTGCTTCTTTCACCTCATGGAGATCAAGGGAAACAGGGATCTAACACTAGCACATCCACTATGGAGTTAGCAAATCTCTAGAATGCGTTCTCCTTGAGAATGGTTGTGATCCATAATTTCCACTAAAGCTAGTTTGAGGCTCCTTCTAACCTGTCTTCATACCCTATGTTATCACTCCTTAATTTCCCTAGGTTTTTGAGAGAAACCCAAAGGTAACCACAAAAACCGCTTGCAAAGCTGAGATCTAGCCCTTCCATCTTCAGAGAGGGATCTCTCTATTTGATTTAAATTTTGTCTTAAGGTATTAGGCTATTTAATGAGTTCTAAGGTTGGTTTTTCAAATATTTGGTTGAAAATTGCAACGAAAGACCATTGGGCATGGATTCATGAGTCTCAGGGTGATCAAATACAAAAATAACAGAGCAGTTGTAACACGGCGGGATAGGAAAACTTTTGGATCTTTTAAAGTATTTGTGGAGTGTTTAGGATGAAAATGATTTAAGTTCAATTAAATATAGAGCATGCTGAGATGAATTATATACTTAACATCAGATTGAAAACATTAATATTGTTTACAAGCCAGAGCAGAGTACATTTAAGCAATTTTGGCCCTTAATCTTCTTGAAACAATAGAGTGAAAACATATGGAAAACTGAGAAAATAAAAATTCCACATGAAAAAGTACATCACCAAATAGTTTGACATGAGAATCCTAGAACAAAACTTCTTTGTATTATTGCAAATTGATCACTTCATTGGAGCACAGTTGACATCAAAATGTGGCTCCTTTCTTCATACAAGTTTCAACCTATACTAAGTCTTATTATAATATATTTATAGACTTGTTACTAAACTAACTTCAGATTCCAAAAAGGAACTGATCACAAAATAATATCTAACAATTTCTGGAAAAAATTTAAACAATAAACTAAAGATAAAATCAATCACTCGAAAACTGCAAAAAATCTGGAATTGTTGGAAAATCTTTAGCCTTCAAATCTAGAAATTGGTTTTTAAATATTGATCCCCTACCTTGGAATCTGGAGAGGTTGAAGTTGTCTTCACAAAACCTGCTAACTGCCCTCTCAAAACTCATTAACTCTGCCACCTATATCAACTAGCTTCCCATTTGACTGCAATTTCTGAGCCAAAAAATCTGAAAATAATTGCATGTCTGTTGATATTTTCCGCCTAGTTGATCAATAAATTATTTTTATTTTGGAGTTAAATCAAATTTATGTGTCGAACCTTTTTTCCATAGTATTTTCCTTCATCATCATTAAATAGTTCATCACTGTCGCAAAATATTTGGGAAGAAAATATTTTGAATAATATTTCCAATACCTGTAAATTAATTTCAAAAAATAAAGTTTCAAAATATTTCTTTGAATGATTTATTAAACCATCCTCTTGTTTTGAAATCCATATTTTGTTTTTAAATCCATATCTTGTTTTTCCTTCCCATAGATTTTTAAAACCATGTCTTGTTTCTCCTTCCCATGGATTTTAAAAACCATGTCATGTTTTGCCATGGTTGGTAAAGTATTTTTACTTTACCCTTTTACTCTTGTAAAAAAAAATTGAATAAGTATTTATCCATATTTCATTTTCCGTGCATTTTTGTTCTTTATACCATAACAAAAAACATGTATTTGTTGTTTATACCATAACAAAAAACATGTATTTGTTCTCTGTAAGTCGCATTTTACTCAGCCTCCTTCATTTGTAAACTTATTTCATAATTTCCCGCCACATTTTTATTTAAATTAATACGAATAATGGTTTTCCAAGGGGAGGGGGGTAGGTAGTAAGTGGTTTAGGGGGGGTCTGAAATGAGCTAAAAGTTGACACTTGTAAAACATGGTAAAGGTGAAACCACTTTTTTGAAGGGGGCGTCATAACTTAGTTTGACTTTTTCATTTTGACTTCAAAATTTATTATTGGATGATGCATGAAAGTAAATGTATTTCTAATGGTTTAGAGATTGGGTTGCTAAGTTATTTTTGAATTAATTTTAGTAATTTAAATAAATAATTTCACACTTTGGCATTTTTCTTTGTTTTGTGGTTTTGAGGAGTAGACTTCAACTTGCTCTGTCTTTTGATCCAGAGGTTGGTTTGAAGCACTAGATATACGATTCGAAAGTTGATTCTGAGCACTTTACCATGAAAACACCTACAACATGATCTAACCTAGAATTTATATGCAAAAAATCTCCCAAACATTTAGACTTGTCTTGACCACAAGACTTCAAGAACTAAATGGCTCCTTGGAAAAACAAACCTTTAGGCTATGAAACCTACTGATTAATAGGCTAAAATAACCAAAATGAATAACAAGAGGCCAACACCACTGATTCCTGTTATAGGACCCTAACACCTTACACTGGCTTCCATGGTAAATCAGACCCTTGAATAATTGTTTATTGAAAATGATAGAAAGACCACAAACCCCTTTAAGCTTGAACATGTTAGTGTTTGAATTTATTCTATAGGATTTTCTCTAATGCCATGTTAGTTACTCTAACCCTCACCAAACAATTAATGTGCCCATAAATTTTTATACCCAAAAAATTATTTTGTTGAAAACCAAGAAAAAATTTAGATCTGAAATATAACATATTAATAGAGTTGAGCTTCTAACAAATTATGCACAACATAAACAAGAAATCCAAACACATAAACTTTTACACACCTTTTACCCTAAAAAACCCCAGTATGGGGAAAAAATAACAAAGAAAGATTGTATTAGGCTTAAGAGAAAATACTCAAGTAATAATTACAGTAGTAGATCCAGATATTCCATAGCCAAGAATGGCCACATAAATCGACCCTCTCTCCTTTGCAATGGTACGACCCTCTCTAGAAAATTACAACCCTTTTTCTTCAACATATCACAGCCCAAGGTTCGGATCCTCTAATGGGAAACTAAACCCCAATACTCAACGTGATCAGGTGCTCAAAAATCACAGTGTCAGAATATTAATAAACTTAGCTTCAGATCAAAGAGCTCGTCATTTTGATTCCAACAGTGTGAACAACACTCAAATCTGAGCTCATATGCAGAAGTTAGAGCAAGTTAAAGTTCATGTTTGACTTGGACACATGGCAGGATTGGATGATGTGGCAAGGTCCTTCAGCGAATGAGGAGGCGCAAAGTGGCAAGCCGCCATTGGCCCCCACATGTCGCAAATCATAATCACAGGCTGGTCGGCATAAAAAATTGGTCTGAAAAAAGCCAAGGTGCGATGCAATAAGGCAGGTGGGAAGGCTTTCAAGAATCGGCCGGAGGCGTGATGCGATGGATCGCAATCGCACATCGGCGAAGGGAAGACATTATGGAAAATTGGCCCCAGCATACTCGGAGTTGCGATGTGATGGATCGCAGATCGCAATCGCACGCTGCAATTTTGCATTATGATTATCAGTCGATTCACTGTTGAACCACGATTTGTGATAAGTTCCCAGATGTGATATGTTTATCAGTCCCATTTTATAGTGTCGTCAGGTCCACCACATTGCAATTGCACAATCGTCTGTCATGTACACAAACCTTAAGACCGCAGGACTCCGCAGATTGTGATTTGTGATGGACAGGCGGTGCCGATGGATTATGGCCTGCCACGCGGCAAAATTCTTGCTCGGTTAGTGGGTTTTTGGAGCGAAAATGTGGGTTCCTGTCGGATGTGGAGCAATTTGTGGAAATAATAGTGGGAAAGCTAAGAGAGGTCATAACTTTTTTAGTTTTCCACCAAATTGGATGCAAAAGAGGTTTAATAGCCATTTTTTAGTATTCTGGACTCATTGGAGCAAGTTTCAGAAGCATTTGAGCATTGTAAACACATATTTTTACACTTTTGAGCATAATAGAGAGGCCCAAGCCATTGGAAGCTGGACCAAGGAGACATAGCCTAGGAGGGGTAAACTCCTTTATCATGTTCATGTTGTAATGTGTTTTTGATGATGTTTTGTACATGTTCATGTTGTTGTTCAGTTTATTTTTTATGTTAAATTTCTCATAAAATTTACATAAAAACTCTTCATTTCACTTGCAAAAATTCATGAATCCTTTAGCACAATGAAAGCATGTTGTATATAATCTGAGGAGGATCTTAGCACTTCAATCTAATATTCTAAATCAGATCACAACATCTCTCTCTTGTAAACACAACCTAGGGTTCAGCCCCTCTCTCATTCCTCAATATGATCAGGTTACGAACCCTTCTCTCAAATGCTCGACCTTCCTCCTTCTCACCCAAATTTACCCTCTTCTATCTCACTAAATGTGATCTCTATTGTGTCCTTCACCCACTCATTTCAATGATTTATCATTTCTCTCGCAATGCTATTTCATCCATGAAATCTTCAAAGAAAATATCAAAGGCCAAAATTTGATCTTACCACTTTCTTTGATTTTGTCAACTGGAAATATTAATTTCCAAAATGCTATAAAATTTAGAAATCTGAGTTACAAAGACAATAATAACTAATTAAATTAATTATCATGTGTCTCTTATATTTAGACTTTACAAAATTAAAAAATATCGAAATGAGTAAATTTTAAAGATATCTTCTGCATGCCTAGACACAAGGCCCACACAGAGACACCTATTCATGCTACATTTTTAACATTAAATAAATCATCGTTTACTTCAATTTACAATGAGAAACAATATAATGAACAGATTCATGTGTTTTGCATTTCGCCAAATCTAATGCTTTGCCCTTGTCTTCCTTCTAATCATGTTTGTCTTCGATCTTCTCCCATGGGATTATGCATCTCTTTTCCTCGTATCCATTCTTGGTGCAATGAATAGAGTGAAAATTAGATCTCATGTCCTCTTTTACTATCTTCTCCCTTATACTAATCATGTGATTGATTCTTCAGTTTCTAAGCAAGACATATGGCCACTCCAATGGGATAAGCTATCCTCTTTTACTATCTTCTCCCTTATAATAATCATGTGATTGATTCTTCAGTTTCTAAGCAAGACATATGGTCACTCCGATGGGATAAGCTATCTTTTTTCCAAAAAATTTCTCACTTTTTGCAAGTTTCTTCACCAAAGAGTCAAATGTGATGGATTTCATTTAGCCATTAGCTTGTAGGGATTCACGAGAGTGACAATATGTAGGGAAGACCTTGATGGATATTGAGAAAGAAATTTCTATCTTCTCACTCCAATGGCAACAAGGACATGCATGATGGCTTTGATATCAAAAGCTAAAACCATGGGATCATCATATTTCAACTATAGATTGAAGAGCTCCATTAGTGGTTATGAGTTTCAATTATGAATGTGATTCATACAAACTCTTTAATTTCTTTACAGCATTTAAGAGTAAAGGAAATATATGGTTGCTCACCTCTTCACTTATTTTCATAACAATCAAGGCATATTCTTTCTTGTCTTTGTTCTTATATATGGAAAGCTCCTTATTTGATGTGAGTTTGGTAGGTCCACTTTCATCCTCTCCTTCCCAAATACCATCCTACAAATCATTAAAAACTAGATTGTATTTAATCTTTTTTAACCATTTTGAATGGTTCTATTCACCAATGAGCACTCCACAAATAATTGCACAAGTGAATGCATTCTCACCAACAACTACTATTGCTACTACAACATTCTTGTATAAAACAACCTTGGAAATTTACAAGAAGCTCTTATTTTTATTTGAAATCTAATCAATTTACCACACTCAAATAGTCATGTCCAAATGGTTTGAACCATAGATGTCATCGTAAAACATAATGAGGGGTTCATCTCCTTGCTAAGCAATGCTCGATGCATGGGGAGACATTGTTGGTATGGATACACAAGCTATTCTCTATAGATTCTTTAAATAAAGGTTTTCCCATTAATGTTTTACTATGGGGAAGAGACTTCTGCAAATGAAATTGATGCAAATAGTTTGAACCATAGATGTCATCGTAAAACATATTGAGGGGTTCATCTCCTTGCTAAGCAATGCTCGATGCATGGGAAACATTGTTGATATGGATACACATGCTATTCTCTATAGATTCTTTAAATAAAGGTTTTCGCATTAATGTTTTACTATGGGGAAGAGACTTCTGCAAATGAAATTGATGCAATATTCCTACATCTTAATCCTAATAAAGGTTAGGAAATTGGTTTAGTATCCTACATAATTGAAACAATTGATATATAATATGTTTCCCTATCTTTGATCTCTAGGCTATCGAATTGAAAGCAATGTGTAGAAATGCTATCTAAGAACAAGTTTGCAATGGGAAAAATGATATGTTACAAGAGTGCAAGAAAAGTAATGCTCAAAGTAGAGGAAGTGATATAAAAAAGTAAATCTCAAATCTACCAAGAGCATTTCTACACACGGGAAGTAATTCCAAATGGTCATAAAAAAGGATAATCACAGAGTTAAGAGTAACGTTGCTCTTGGTAGATTTGAGCACCGTGGCATGATATCGTTTACGTTGCTCTTGTTATTTTTTGAGTACCGTGGCACCAAAATACTCATCCAGCAGCAGCAGTTTCTAGACATCGCCACCTCCATCGTTTCCTTCAAGGTGGACTCTAATGTCGTAGCTTCAATCATCGTTCAAACTTCCTGGTTACCCGTGGTGGTTTGACAGAATAGCGATTGGGTGACAACATTAATTTTTTTTCGCTTCGACATCACCACTCGGAGAACCCAGCCAAAAATCATTGGACGTGTTGAGCGTGGCATGCGCCATTAAAAGATTCGATTTCTCCGGCTTTCTCGTTGGTCACCTGCAAACGTGATCTTAACATAAAGTGTTACAATGATATAAACGAATGAACGAGTGGAGGAAGAGCATATTTAAGCAAAGTGTACTATAAATTTTATTTAAAGAGTTTTGTCCCACTTGTTAAAATACTAATAGCAATAGAATTTAGTTATTGGCGTATTCTTTTACTATTTGTCTTAAGCCTTTTATTTTTGGCTTTTATATTTCATAGCAAGTTAGCCAATTTTTCTCTTAGCCTTAGTATTCCATAGCTGCTTAGCCCTTGTTTAAGCCTTTAGAGTAGTTGCACACTAGTAATGCACATCTGGAAGGCAGTGAAGTCAGGTTCAAACACACAAATTCACTATAGTTTTTGTTGGAAATTATAATTACTCCCACATGTAGGAGTTGGTTGGGCAAGTCACTAAATGAAAAATGTTAAATATCCTTCACCATATTCATTGTAATAATTAAATTTTACAGTTACTCGTGTTATTATATGTTATATTTTATGTCTTTCCTTCTCTGCCTTTCCAATAGTTCTAACAGTCTTTCAGATGGGCTTAAAGAATGGTAACTTACTCTTAGCCGCTTCTATGTCGTTACAGTTTTCAGGACTATCTACATGGACGTCACCTTTGCCTTCATCATTCAAAACATTTCAGCAGTTATCTCTTACACATGGATGTCGTCATCGTTATTTACAAAAGCACCCTCCCACGTGGTTTCGACGAGTATGCGGAATAGAAGGGCCTAACTCAAACTCCACACTTGCACAAATTGGGATGCTAACCCCTTCAAGGCTTTTAAGGGATGCCCATGCACTCAAGGCGAGACCCTATTGACTAAAAGGGCGATCAAGGGGGGCTTTTGAAACACTAGTTGTTTGCAGTGAGACTTGCCATTTGTGCGGGTTGGAAGCCTTTGAAATGTTATTTTTTCTCAAAATGAACGGATAGCCTTTACTTCAGCTTGTCTAAATTAAGTCGCTACCATGAATAATATATTGTAAGCAATTAATCGATAGTGTTCTATAGATATTAATCAAATTTTTGATGAAGAAGGTAATGATATTAATAGATCACTAAATCGATTAATAGAAACTTCATAATGAAATTAGTGGTCTTCTAATCCAGGTGGATATTGGTGGCCACCCTCCTATTCCACTTCGACCCCCACCATTGTTTCTTTCAGTTTTTCAGTTTCCTTAATTGTAGCATAGTTTACTATTTTTGGTAGTTTTTCATGTCCTAAACTTCCAGAGCCATTTTGAGGCCCTAAACGATGTTTTTTTGTGAAAACCACTAGTAGCAAATATGAATTTTTAACTTGGTATTCGTTGTCAACAGGTGTATTCCTCGGATAGATCTTTCTAGCAAGGTATCGTGTGCATCAAATAGAGATTGTATGCCAAAGTTACGACCTGGGAAGTTGATGTACCAACTTACCACAACAGGGCCCATAGTTGGGTGTTTCATCTCTTAGGGTTAGGTTTTTGTTAAGGTCCAACCCTAACCTCTTTATTTATGTAATAAGCCCAATGGGCCAAGCCATAGTCATAGTTTATTAGCGACTAAATAAAGTCTGCATTAATAATTGTAAGTGGTTGACCCGCATTAGAGAAAAGGGACCAAAGTTATTTGTAAACGGGTCATAGTTAATAAATAAAGTGGTTAACCCATGTTATGCAAGGGGCCACTAGTAGTTTGGGTTTTGGATGTCATTTAGCTATAAATAGTCTTAGTTGGTAAAGGAAAGATCATCGAGTCTTATTGTAATCGAGCGTTGTTCTAATGGAGGTTGCCCCTTCGAAGAGGCAAGTGAACATTGAATCTATTTCTAAATAATAAAATACTTGATGTTTTTCTCATTTTATTTTGTGTTCCGGGCTATATTTCTTTGCATTTCTGGTATTCTAGAATTTCACGCAGGTCAAGAGCATAACAAGTGGTATCATAGCACTTTCCAAGGCTAGTTGTACCTCCAATTTTTGCATAAATTTTTTTTAGGCTAGAGAAGTGTTCCGGCGTGTTTAACCCATGGGATCTGTCGTTGAGTGCATAAACCTGCAGATTTGGGGAGGAATGCATGCAGGAACTACAAGAGGTGGTCACGCTTGTTGGACTCCCTTGTAATCCCTGTGGGTACCCCATCGAGTAGTAGTGTATTAGACAGAACCACGCATGAACTGCACTTCCACATACCCTTGGGCATATCGGAAGCCCCATAGGCTCACGTGAAACCTAGCCTTAGATAAGTCGTTGGCCATCTCGCTGCTACAATACACTGATAACAACACTCAGGGAGATTACTCGCGCGTACGATAGGGTAGTCGGGTAGTACGGCTAAGGGTACAATCAATCCTCCTTAGTTAGTGCCATGAAAAAATTGGGTTGAGTACTATTGTTGGACCCCTGTGTATATTGCAATTTGTAGCACCTGACACTCCTTTGTGACCATAGTTCCATCTGTGATATAAAGATCGCCAACTAAATTATGTTGCAGATCAGATCCAGCAGTTGGGGTTCTACCACCGTAGTGCAAATCAGATCCAATAGTTGGGGTTTTGTCGGCGTCGTACAAATCAGATTCAACAGTTGGGGTTTTGTCGCCACCGTGAAACTCACATTCAGTAGTTTGGGTTTCACAGTGCCGATCAGACTCTTTGTGCAATGAGGCTTGCTGCTACTACAGTCTGGGCCCTATTTTCGTAGCACGTTAGGAAAGATCAAGTTTTTTGGAATTCGGTCACTGCAGTATTGATCAGCGGAGAGTAAAACTACTTTTGGAGTAAAAAAAAATTGAGACCATCCAGGGACACTTGCAAGAGACTTAGCCCATGAGCTTCAGGACGACAAGTTGATCATAGTGGTACCATTCACTTGTCAGCCTCAATTTTCCGGCGATCCCAAATTTTTCTGAAGTGACTTCAAGTGACCCCCGCCAATAGATTCCTAAGCTCGCCCTCTTTCCAAGAAGACTACTCTTAAGTAATTGACTAGGGTTTGTGTATGGTAGGTACCATATCTCAAGTCATGGCCTATGAGAAGATCAAGAGCCTTGAAAAAAGGTTGGATGAGTTCCAAGGCAATGTGGAGCAAATTGCCTCATAGCTTTCACAGCTCACCAATATGATGTAGAGGCCTCATCGGGAGGAGCATAGTGTTTATGAACACCTCGAAGGAGAATCTAGCCATCACATTCACTTCCATGGAAATCACCAACATTCTCACCCTTGGCCACCCAAGTTGGACATGTACAAACTTGATGGCTCTAATCCTGCGGTATGGGTAGCACAAATGGAATAATATTTCTCCCTTAATGATATCTGCTAAGGTCACACTAAACTACATGTGGGAGCCCTTTACTGGGACCAAAAGAGATGGAAATGGTGGCAATGGCATCAGAAATGTTATCCCAGGAACATAACTTGGCACTTGTTCTCAAAAGCCCAATGTGACCGCTTTGACATAGAATCTAATTTTTTGGGTCGTCTCACTAAGCTCTGATAGACAAGCACAGAAAAAGACTACATTGCAGCCTTTGAGACATTGTTCATCAGAACTGACGGTCTAGGAGATGACTTATACTTGGAGTGTTTCATCAGTGGTCTCACAGAAGTCATCCAAGCCCATGTCTAGATGCACCACCCAGCTACGTGGATGGACGCCTGAAAAAACGTCGTCGAGGTGGAACTCGCCTTAGCTGGCCAATCCACTCATCCAAATTTCATAGCCAAGGGGTGTCCCACCCAAGCTCAGGTCCCTACCCAAACACTTAAGGTTCAAAAGGTGTCTCCAACATAAATGGATGAAATAAGAAAACAAGGATTGTGTTACTACTGTGATGACAAATACTCCTCGGGGCATAAATGCAAGGAACCAAAATTCTTTCAAATTGATGCTACTGCTAATAGCTCATCTGAAGAAGCCCCGCCCTTGGGGGGGGGCAAGGACGAAGTTGAGGAAACCCAGCCTGAAAATGATCTCACAACTACGCCAGATGAACCAATTATCTCACTACATGTTTTGGCGGGCATTTCTTCGCCTCAAACTCTAAAAATCCGAGGCTTTCTTAAACATCGACCAGTAGTGGTATTGATTGATAGTGGCAGACTCATAACTTTATCCATAAGCAAGTCGTCGAAGTTGTTCATTGTTTTGTTCAGGAAGTCTCTAATTTCCAAATCCTTATCGCTGATGGGGGGACCATGAAATGTGAAGTTCGTTGTGAAAATATTAAACTTCAGATGGGAGACTACGACCTAAAGACCCACATGTTTGCTATTGAAATGGGTGGTTGTGACATTGTATTGGGTGTTGAATGTCTTTGCACACTAGGCCCAATCACAATGGATTTCTAGGATCTATATATGAGCTTTAAGCAGAACGACCATGTTCATACATTATGTGGACTCCAGGTAGGTGCTCCTATTATCATCAACTCGCATCGAATGGAAAATATTTTGAAAAAGGGCCATCATAGAGTCATCGCCCAATTTAATGTCATCCAGGCCATTGAATGCACTACTCCTTATATTCATCCTGAGATGCAACAAGTCTTAGACCACCACCAGCGAGTATTTGACAAACCTAAAGAGCTTCCACCCTCTAGGAGTGAACATGATCATATCATCCCTTTGGTCCCGGGGGCCCAACTGCCTAATGTCTGCCCATACCAATATCATTTTCCCAAAATAATGAAATTGAAAAAATCATCAAGGAACTCCTCTAAGTGAGTGTTATTCATCTCAGCATCAGCCCATATTCATCACCAGTGGTCATGGTGCTAAATAAAGATGGAGAATGGCGCATGTGTCTAGACTTTTGGGCCCTCAACAAACTCATTGTCAAAGACAAATTTCCTAGTCCAGTTTTTGATGATCTTCTTGATGAACTACATGGTGCTCAATTCTTTTCCAAGCTATATCTTCACTCGGGCTATCACCAAATACAAATGAAGGAAGTAGACATTCCCAAGATTGCCTTCCGAACTCATGGAGGCCATTATGAATTCTTAGTCATGCCATTTGGTCTTTGTAATTCTCCATCTACTTTTCAAAGCCTCAGGAACCACCTGTTGAAACCATATCTCTGAAAATTTGTCCTCCTCTTCTTTGATGACATTCTCATCTACAGCCTAACCTGGGACAAACATCTTCAGCATGTAGATCTGATCTTGCAACTACTCCAGAATCACAAATTATTTGTCAAATTGTCCAAGTGCTCTTTTTGCGTAGGAGAAGTCGAGCATTTGGGACACATTGTGGGTCGTGAAGGAGTGAGGGTTAATCCAAAAAATATACAGGCAATGCAAGATTAGCCCCAACCAAAAACCTTGAAGAGTTTGAGGGGTTTCCTGGGTCTCACTAGATACTATCACAAATTTGTCCGTAATTGTGGTCGCATTGCTACACCCCTCACTAATATTCTCAAGAAAAATTCATTTCTCTGGACTGATGCAACTTAGCGGGCATTCGTGGCTCTCAAATAGGCCATGTGCTCCACTCCCGTATTGGCCTTACCAGACTTCACCAAATATTTTGTGATTGAATGTGATGCTTCTGATACTGGTATTGGTGTTGTATTAATGCAAGAAGTTTGACCATTAGCCTTCACCAGCCAACAACTGAGTGGAAAACATCTAGGTCAATCTACCTATGAGAAAGAAATGATGGCCATCTTACATGTAGTAGACACCTGGTGACCATACTTGTTGGGGCGACATTTCCAAATCCGCACGGACCATCAAAGCCTAAAATATTTTTTGGAGCAACGTCTATCATCGCCACAATAAAATAAATGGCTGGCCAAAACGCTGGGATATGATTATGAGATAATTTACAAAAAAGGGCATGACAATGTAGTAGCTGATGTTTTATTGCGCCAATGTGAGGATGAAATCACCCTGTTATCAATCTCTCTTCCCATACCAGATTGGATTAAAGAGGCCCACAAGGAATGGTTCTCACACCCCTCTCTCTCCTAACTTATTAATAACTTGAGAGAAGATCATAATTCCTCCGCCAAGTACTCTTGGAAGGATGATATTCTTTGCTACAAGGATCAAGTAGTTATATCGTCGGCATCCACCCTCAAAACCTGTATTTTGGAAGAGTTTCACTCATTTCCAACTGCAAAGCACTTAGGCTTTCAAAAGACTTATGCCTTGAGCTTGAAAAATTTTGGACTAGCATGAAAAATGACATTCTTACTTTTGTAGTTGAATGTGATGTGTGTCAACACAACAAAGGAGAAACAGACAAGTTACCGGGAACCTTACATCCATTTTCACTCCCTGTCTTTGTCTGCATGGATGTTTCCATGGATTTCATCACTGGTTTCCCAAAGTCGGGAAACAAATACATCATCATGGTGGTTGTGGACAAACTTTCTAAATATGCTCATTTTTGTGCTCTACCCCACCCACTTACCCCCGCTTTGGTGGTTCAAGATTTTATGGACCAAATATTCAAACTGCATGGCATGCCGACTTCCATTGTGTCTGATCATGACCCCACTTTCACCAGAAAATTTTGGCAAGAAATTTTCAAGCTACAAGGCACACAACTCCAAGTACCGCCTATCATCCCCAAATCGATGGTCAGACAGAAGCAGTCAACAAATGTTTGGAGACATATCTAAGGTGCTTCACTTCAGAAAAGTAGCATCAATGAGTACAGTGGCTACCTTTAGCTGAATGGTGGTATAATACTAACTATCATGAAGCCACCAGGATGACTCCATAAGAGGCAGTGTATGGTCAACTCCCACCTTCACCTATTTCTTATATCCCTGGATGTTCTAAGGTGCAGGTAGTTGATCAACTCCTACAGAACCATGCCACCATGATAGCTCATCTCAAAGATAATCTACATCAAGTTCAGAATCAAATGAAGCAACAGGTAGACCAACATCCTTCCGAGTGTACATTTCAAGAAGGGGATCAGGTATTCCTGTGACTGCAACCATGTAAGAAAACATCTCTCAAAAAAAAGGGTTCCCATAAACTAGCACCAAAATTCTATGGACCCTACCAAATACTTCATCGCACTGGAGCAATGGCCTACAAACTGGCCTTGCCACCAACTTCAAAAATCCATCTGGTCTTCCATGTATCATGCCTCAAGAAAGTGGTGGGGAACAATTGAAAAATTCAAAGCAGTTTATATGAATTGGATGAGGAAGGGTCACTCTGGCTCTAACCAGAACAGACCCTCGATACCCATGAAAGACATCTTCACGGCTGCACAATCAAGGCAATCCTCATCAAGTGGAAAGACACCTCTCCAGAAGATGTGACTTGGAAACCAGCCACTATTCTTCAGCAGTTTCCACAACTTCAGCCTTGAGGACAAGCTTTATTTTGATGGGGGAGGGCATGTTAGGGTCCAACCCTAACCCCTTTATTTATGTAATAATCCCAATGGGTCGAGTCATAGTCATAGTTAGTTAGAGAGTAAATAAAGTATGCATTAATAATAGTAAGTGGTTGACCCACATTAGAGAAAAGGAGGCACAATTAGTTGTAAACGGGCCATAGTTAATAAATAAAGTGGTTAACCCATGTCATGCAAGGGACCACTAATAGTTAGGTTTTTGGATGTCATTTAGCTATAAATAGTCTTAGTTAGTAAAGGAAATATCATCGAGTCTTATTGTAATCGGGCTCTGCTCTACTGGAGGTTGCCCCCTCGAAGAGGCAAGTGAACATTGAATCTATTTTTGAATAATAAAATACTTGCTATTTTTCTCATTTTATTTTGTGTTCTAGGCTATATTTCTTCGCAATTCTAGTATTTTATAATTTCTCGCAGGTCAAGAGCATAACAATTTTTGGATGTTTAGGGATTTTCATTGTTTCTCAATAATAAATAGGCCTTCAAGCCTCATTGTAACACATTTCAAAGGCATGTATTTGCCACATCTCTTCTCAGAGATACGCTACCATCACTCGAGCTAGTTTATTTCCATTCTTTGTTGAAGCATATTTTAGTTCTTCGATATTAATGAAATGAAGTTTTATTTCCACTACATCTCTGTGTGTATGGTTATATCTGTAATTTGTTGCATTCCTGTTTAAATTCGATCATCTTCGCACTAACTGATCGAGTTTCATGAATTAAATAGCTTTGATTGCTTCGATTAATGAATAGATTAGAAGCTATTAAATAATGATAGCTATAGACTATAGCTCTATATAGTGGTCTATATCTTCTTAATCGATTCGTTACGAAGATTAAATAACGAAGTTGATTTTCTTCTATTAAAAATGGATTTATAGAGCAAAACATTGAGATCTACTTATTCATTTGTTGTAGTAAGAATGGAGAGAATATACACAAGATGTCAGACGTTAAGGTAGAAGCAAAACACAATATTAAAGCTCTGCATAAGCAAAAAAAAAGGTTCTAAGGCAGAGGGTAGGGGTGTAGAGCTTTGCTTGTGCAGAGCTTTCTGCACATGGAATGCTCCACACACACCTCTCTCTGTGCTCCTATTGCTTTTATCAAGTATAGTTGGTGTGGGAAAATGAATGGAGAGTTAGAAGTGTAGTATTTGTGCGGAGCTCTGCATTTTGGTTTTTCTCAGTCAAGTCGAATGCATGTAAGACTGCGAGGATTCAGATCTTTCTATTTTTAACACAAAAATTGCACTACAATTTTAAGATTTTAAGGAATTATAAAATTTAAATTTATGTATAGAAAAATAATAACAAAGTCGTACCTATCGCCATTTCAATCGCCTGTTGTTGACCGTAATTTATTGAAAGGGGGCAAAAATTTTGGTTTTCCATTGTTGGCCTTATCCTCTACAGTTCCCATGTTCTTACCCTCATCTTGTGGTTTGAACCGATCACCACGCAGGAACAAATGAAAAAGGTTTAATAATTTCAAGGTTAGAGTATTGATGCCTCTTGAAGTAGATATGAGTGAAGCTCCTCCTCATATAGATATATGCAAAATTCCAATATCACTCCATATAGCAAGAAAATATAGAAGCCACCTAGAATAGCAGAATACTAGTATGATAGAACTATGTGGCAATGAATTATGTTATGTGTCGATACTCAAATAGCATAACACTAGTATGGTAGAACTATGTGGCAATGAATTGTGTTATGTGTTGATACTCAATGGTTGTGCTCGATTTGTTAATGATATGGGTGCATATTCTATCTTTTTAGAGTGTTGTGTTTTCCATATGCGTGGATGTTATTAACTTGTAAGTGTTTATGAGTCCTTGGGTCGAAGGTTTTTCATTTAATCATTTGTACGGTTGATATTTTGTGATGTGTTTTGTGCAGAGTTTTATTATCTATGATTGGGGGGGAGGGTTTCATGTTTTTTGTGTCGTGCAGTTTGGAGACATTCAAGCGGATATTGAACTGTTGTGCGGTGACAAGATGTTAAAATTGGAAACTACGACCAAACTCCATGTGGGTCATCTTATTTATGGTAGTTGGTATTTTACTTGGATCCCTCTCATTGAGAGGTGTAGGATTGATCTAAAGATCATCTGATTCCGCTAAGTATTCATGGAGTTATGAATTTATTTGTGTTATAAGACAATTCGTCAAGGTCGGCCAGCAACCAAATAAACCCCACATGTGCTCAACGTTTTAGTATAAAAGGAGATGACTTGATAGTCATTTCTACACACACTTCTATCTTGATTTATCTCCACTTGTCTTGGGTTTTAGTGGAATATAAATCTAGGATTGGTAGCCCTAGACATTGGAGGAATGAGGTTGCCCTAGTTGCAATCAAGAAAAAGAAATACGTTGCCCTAATCTAGAGGATGCAGTCATGAAGAGAAGCCCTAACGATATCAAAAAGGAGCCCTAACCTATACGTTGGTCTCTACGCAAGTCTAGAAGGAGGCCTACAACCCTAGATGCAGATGGAAGGTAGCCCTAACGCATACCTAAAAGTATTCCCTAAATGTTGATCTAATCCAACCCTAAACGTTGATCTAATTCAGTACCAACCACAGTAAAATAAGAGAGTCTTAGCTGCAGCATGAAGGGTCAAAGTGTTGGGTCCCTATAATACTAGTGATTACCCCATTACTATTGTAGTTATACCCCTTATTTATATTGTTGTGCCCCTATTACCCCCATATTGTTATTTCTGTGCCCCATAGAATCCCTCTATTGTTATTTTTGTGGCTTTATATTATTATTGTTAGGTCGGCTGGATTATATTGTGACTCCTTAGACTCCTATATATAGAAAGGAGGTTTTGTCATTTGTATCATCCAAGAATTGTTCATTTATGTAATGTAAAGGAGGTTTCCCCCTCGAAGAGGCTGAATTCTAAGGCGTGGATCTCTCTTTTCTATCTTTTTGTGAGCTGGTTTCATAACATTTGGTATCAGAGCTTTGGATTCTAGGGTTTCGCTGCTCCAAACAGGTCATCGTGGCATTCTCGCTATAAAGTTTTTTTTGTGACGTTTCAGAAGTCGCAAAAAAAAACTCATTTGAGAAGAATTGGCGCTGAACCTAGGGTTCGAATTTCAGAGCTTTTCGCGCGATATTTTCGGAGATATGATCTGAGGAAGTTGGCCTTTTTGCAGACTCCTGAATTACATTCAAAACAGGTGACCTGGGGAAAATCGTCATAACTCTCTCTCTGAGGATCGGATTGAAATTTTGTAAAAAGGTACAGAAAGAGGACGGACTGCAGTTTCTTGTGTGTGTGTTTCAGATTCAAAGGTTGCAACAGTGACTCGTGGCACGTCGTACAAGTTCGCTCTACTGAACCAGTCTAAAAGCAAGTCACTGTGGGAGATTTCACATAACTCTTCCTTGGAGAATCCAATTTGGCTCAGACTTGTGGCATTGGAAAGAGGATGCAGAAGGCTACTATAGGTAGCAATTTTAGAACTGGATGATCCGAAATTACAGAGATACATCAGATTCAATATCAGGCTTCTATAAAGTGAAAAAAGGTGTGTAGTTTTTTTTTTAAATTTTTGTGTAAGCTTGGATTAACGGAATTCAAAGGGCATAGTAAAGCATTATTATCGGTAACTGAGGCCCCGAGGAAAGAAAATGCAAACACCTAGTAAGGAACCTGAAAGCTCTAGCATGACTCATGAAGAAGAAGAAGAAATGCTACATGATATATCAAAATTACAAGAACAAGTGCAACAAATGTCACGCTCACAAAAGCTAACAGAAGCTAAGATAAGTGGCGTGGAATCTAAGATAAAGGGCATGGAAGCTAAGATGGATGATTCGAAGATAGATTTGAAGAGAGACATGGCAGATTTGAAGACAGATTTGAAGACAGACATGGCAAATTTGAAGACAGATTTGACAAATTTTCTACAAGAAATACTTACTAATGGTGAAAAGGTTGTAAAGGAAACTCATGATGTGAACAAAAGTAATGTTAATCATGATTCCGTAGACGCTAATGTTGGATCGAAGACCCACCATATTCCAAAAATCGATATGAGGAAGTTTGATGGCAAGGATCCTACCACATGGATATTACAGATGGAGCAGTTCTTCGATCTCAATAATGTGCAAAACACACAAAAGGTACGTATGGCAACTGTATATTTGGAACCAAATCAGTTTGTATGGTATCAATGGCTTTGCTCTCGTAAAAAATTTATCACTTGGGCAATTTTTACGGAAGAATTGATAGCACATTATGAAGATACAAAAAGCAACACTTTTTTTAGCCAATTGATAAGTCTCAAACAAAAGGGCTCAGTAATGGAGCACATTAAGGAGTTCCAAAAATTGAACATAAGGGTAAAAGATATTCCAGAGGAGAATAGGATTGATGTGTTCATAGGGTCTTTAAAGGATAATATCCAACATGATGTTCGCCTTTGGGAACCTGATTCATTAGAGAAGGCATTCAGGTTAGCAAGAAAAATGGAAAGCAAAATTATGGCAACTAGGAAGCATACCATTCACAACTATAAAGACGAAAGTGTTGTTTCCCATAGTCTTCCACAACCTACAAGGTTGACACCACAAAAATTGGAAGAAAAAAGAGGAAAAGGGCTTTGTTACAATTGTGATAGCAAATACACAAAAGGTCATAAGTGTGCTGAGAAGAAATTATTCTACATAGATTGTGAAGAGGAAGAAGAAAAGGAGCAAGAAAGGTCAAAAGAAGAGGATATATTCCAGGAACAAATCCTAGATGAAGAACAAATAAATCCGACCATATCTTGTAATGCATTGGCGGGAATTACCACTCCTCAAACCATCAAGATAGAAGGACAAATCAAGAAGAAAAAGGTAATAGTGTTGATTGATTCAGGAAGCACCCACAATTTTATTCATTGTAGGGTAGCAAAAGAATTGAATTGCTTCCTATATCCAGCACCAGAGTGTCAAGTGATGATTGCAAATGGAGGAACAATAAATTGCTCTGAAAAGTGCCATAATATCAAGCTATCCATGGGAGAATATGTATTGACTAGCCCAATGCTTTCCATTCCAATGGGAGGTGCTGATGTTGTACTAGGAGTCCAATGGCTACAATCCTTGGGTACAATAGCTTTTAATTTTCAAGAACTTTTCATGAAATTTTCTGTGGAAGGAAAGGAAGTTGAATTAAGGGGTATTGCAGGGAAACCAGGAAAGATAATCAGCTCTAATGGCATGAAAAAGCTTCTAAAAAAGGAGCAAAGAGGTGTAATTGCACAATTATGTTCACTAGATGTTTCCACATTGGAATCATCTATTTCTCCAGATCTCCAAAAAGTCCTGGACAATCATTCCAAGGTATTTGAGACTCCCAAAGGTCTCCCACCTATGCGTGATCATGATCATGCTATTCATCTAATTCCAGGAAGTGTTTCTCCAAACATCAGGCCATACAGATATCCCTATGTCCAAAAAAGTGAAATTGAATGTATGGTTGCAGAAATGCTAGAGGCTGGTATAATTAAACCGAGTCAAAGTTATTTCTCAGCTCCAGTAGTATTGGTGCACAAGAAGGATGGATCATGGCGCATGTGTCCAGATTATAGGGAGCTCAACAAGCTCACTATTAAAGATAAGTTCCCCATTTCTGTCATTGATGAATTACTGGATGAATTGCATGGATCAATTTACTTCACCAAGTTGGATCTTCGTTCGGGATATCATCAAATCAGAATGAAGGTTGAAGACATTCCGAAAACGGCATTTAGAACTCATGAGGGTCATTATGAATTTTTGGTCATGCCTTTTGGACTTACCAATGCACCTTCAACATTTCAAGGTTTGATGAATTCAATTTTCAAACCATTCCTTAGAAAATTTGTGTTAGTATTTTTTGATGATATACTAATCTACAGCAAGTCTTGGAAGGATCATGTTGAACATGTTGACAGGGTGCTACAACTATTGGAGGAGAAACAATTATATGCAAAAAGATCCAAATGTTTCTTTGGAGTCCAGGAGGTGGAATATTTGGGTCATATTGTATCTCATGAAGGAGTTAAGGTAGACCCTAGCAAAATTAAATCCATTACGGAATGGAAATCCCCACATCCATAAAGCAGCTGCGAGGATTTCTTGGGTTGGCAGGGTATTATCGCAAGTTCGTTAAGAATTATGGGAGAATAGCAGCACCTCTAACAACATTATTGAAGAAAGATTCATTTTCATGGACTCCGGAAGCAACAAAGGCCTTTGAACATCTTAAAGAGGCAATGTGCCAAGCACTGGTCTTAGCTACACCGGACTTCACAAAAACCTTTATTGTGGAATGTGATGCTTCAAGAAATGGAATTGGTGCTGTTCTAATGCAAGATGAAAGACCCATTGCTTTTGAAAGTCGTCCAATCAAGGGAAAGTTTTTAAGCAAAGCTATTTATGAGAATGAAATGTTGGCAATACTCCATGCACTTAAGAAATGGCGACCCTACCTAATGGGAAGACACTTCAAGGTAAAAACGGATCATGATAGCCTTAAATACTTTTTAGAACAAAGATTATCCTCTGAAGAGCAACAAAAGTGGGTCACAAAGATGTTGGGTTATGACTTTGAAATCATCTACAAAAAAGGTAAGCAAAATGTGGTGGCAGATGCACTCTCAAGAAAGGATGAGGATGTCGAAACATTGTTGTGTGCCATTTCTATTATCCAACCAGATTGGATAAACGAAGCAAGGGAGGAATGGAAGAATGACAAAGAAGTGTGGGCACTTATTCGAAAGCTACAACAAGATTCCAGTACTTCTGATACATTTAGCTGGCAAAATGATTCGTTATGGTACAAAGATCGCTTATACCTCTGTAAGAATTCCCAGTTAAAACAAAAGATTCTTATGGAATTGCACACTTCTCCCTTAGGAGGGCACTCAGGATTTTTAAAAACTTACCAGAGGGTTAAGAAGGAATTTTTTTGGGATGGCCTTAAATCAGATATTCAAAAGTTTGTGGCGGAATGTTTGGTTTGCCAACAAAATAAAGTTGAAACAATTAAGACACCAGGTCTATTACAACCTTTATCCATTCCAAGCCAACGTTGGGAGGAGGTTTCAATGGATTTTATCACAGGTTTACCCAAGTCTGAGGGAAAGAGTGTCATCATGGTGGTAGTTGACAGACTTACCAAGTATGCACACTTTTGTGCATTATCACATCCATTTAAAGCCAGTACAGTTTCTATTGCATTTATGGAAATAGTTCAAAAGCTACATGGAAACCCAAAGATTATTGTAAGTGATAGAGATCCCATTTTCACGGGAAATTTTTGGACAGAATTATTTTCTTGTCTTGGTACTCAGTTAGCTCACAGCTCATCTTATCATCCTCAATTTGATGGGCAAACTGAGATAGTAAACAAATGTTTGGAAGGATATCTTCATTGCTTTGTATCTGATAAACAGACACAATGGGTCAAATGGTTGCCTCTGGCTGAATGGTGGTATAACACTTCCTTCCATACAGCAACAAAAATGACCCCATTTATGGCACTTTATGGGTATCAACCACCATCCATCAAATCATATTTAAGAGAAAATTCTAAGGTTTAGGCAGTGGAACATCACATCGAAAATCAACAACAAGTCCTCCAACTCTTAAAGGATAACCTCGTGTTGGCACAAAATAGAATGAAACAACAGGTAGATCAACATCGCAGTGAAAAGTTTTGATGTAGGTGATTGGGTATTCCTACGGCTGCAACCATATAAGCAAATGTCCCTAAAGCAAGCTAAGAAGGATAATAAATTATCACCAAAGTATTATGGTCCATACAAGGTGTTTCAAAAGATTGGTACTATGGCTTACAAATTGGAGCTTCCTACAGCTTCTCGATTGCACCCAGTTTTCCATGTTTCATGTTTAAAGAAGGTTATAGGCGACAAGCTCCCAGTTCAAACAATATTTCCAGAACTTGACGAGGAAGGAAAAATTATATTGGAACCGGAAGCAGTCACAGAAACAAGAACTCGACAACTATGAAATCGATCAATTTCAGAGTATCTTATCAAGTGGAAGAACTTATCCGCTGAAGATTCCACATGGGAGGATGAGAATTTTATGCAGAAGTATCCAGAACTACTCAAGCGTTGAGGACAACACTTTTTTGAAGGAGAGGGGCATGTTGGGTCCCTATAATACTAGTGAGTACCCCATTACTATTGTAGTTATACCCCTTATTTATATTGTTGTGCCCCTATTACCCCCATATTGTTATTTATGTGCCCCATAGAATCCCTCTATTGTTATTTTTGTGGCTTTATATTATTATTGTTAGGTCGGCTGAATTATATTGTGACTCCTTAGACTCCTATATATAGAAAGAAGGTTTTGTCATTTGTATCATCCAAGAATTGTTCATTTATGTAATGTAAAGGAGGTTGCCCCCTCGAAGAGGCTGAATTCTAAGGCGTGGATCTCTCTTTTCTATCTTTTTGTGAGCTGGTTTCATAACACAAAGGGACAGTGTGTAGGTTGCCCTAGACAGCGTGAAGGGCTGTGTGGACAATAGAGTATTAGCCGCCATATAAAGGGTCAAAGGGACAGCGTGGAGGCTGCCCTAGATAGCGTGAAGGGATGTACGGAAAGTAGCTTCTCAAGGGAGGTAAGCCGCACTCTTTTCAAGGACTGTTGCCAAGTTTAGAGGTGTTTGTTAGGGTACTATTAATGCCCTAACCAGAGTTGCAGAACTACAACAGTGCACCAACATTCAAGTATAAGTATGAGGATAATTTGATGATGAGAATTTTGTTAGAAGAATCAATGTAAGCATGTACATTTTTGTACCTTAAGAAACCAATTTCCTAGCTGTAGAGAAATTGTGCTTAAGACATTAATAAATATTATTTACTGTCACTTATTGTTTGTTGTGTTCTCAAATGAAGGACCTAGAAAACTTGGTCTTTAACCCTTAATACATGTATGACCGGAACATCTCAGAATGCCATTTGTTGCTAGATATAAATGATGAGTGAAGAAAGCTTAAAGGAGAAATTAAAGATAATATGCTGGTTTTTCACAGAAACTATTATCTGTAACTTAAAAGAATTATGAAAATGAGAACTGAATCATAGACAATATGCTGCTTAACACAGAAACTACTATCTGTGACTCTTGGAGAATTTAAAGATAATATGCTGGTCTTTCACAGAAACTATTATCTATAACTTAGAAAGTAAGGTGGAAACTTCAAGTATAGGAGTGCTCTTTTAAGGAATTTTAACTTTATCTACATAAGCAAATAAAGACCTACAGCTTCATTACTATGCTTGAAAGAAGAAAACATAACATGACACATGACAGAGAAGGTTACAAAATTACACCCAACAACTCACGGAAACTTATGATTCTTTCATTAATCAACGATGATATCAAGAATACAGTGGCCTAGTCTCCGGGTTCTCCAAAATTCGAACAACTAACTCTTCTCTGTAAATTTTCCTCTTTTTATACATTGTGAAACAGTTGCTGATCTCTGAAGCTGTCAAACTACTAAAATTGTTTCTCTAACTATCTAAAGTAAAAACTACTACAGAATTTTACAGAGGGTAAAATACACCTCAAAGAACATACAATAATAAGAAATAATTGAACTAGAAGATGAGAATAACTGTTGGCTTGCTCTGTTAATTGACTACTGAGTTCTTTTGTATATGCCTTAATAATGTTTAATCTGCTTTAACCATAATAAACAGTGTTTGACTTTCAATTGTGCATAAATCTGGACTTACGCATGTATCTGGCATTTTGATTGGCCAAAATACAAAGAAAACATGCCCAACTGCCTTCCTCTTCAGGTTTAGCTTTAACATTGATTTTTCCTTTTACACAGCAAAAATAACACAAAGCACGCAAAAGCGGAACTGAAAAAGAATTAATCCAGTTTAATAACTCCATCGGATCCGGAATCCCATCGCATATCGCAATCGACACTTTCCATGGTTATATCAACATAATGTTGGACTTACACATAAATCCTTAATATTTGCACTATTTCTATTATATCTCTTTTATAATAGAAATACACCACGAACATGCCTTTTCCACTTTTAACGGAGGATCTGCACAACTATCGAGGCATACCTTTATCGCAATCACAATCGGCGGTTTCCATTGTTATATCGACCCAACCCTTAACATTTCGCAATATGACGGACGCGTCGTAATTACAAAACATAACATGTAAACTATCGGGTCTGGATTGCATATTGCAAACGACAAACCCATATATATATATATATATATATATATATATATATATATATATATATCTGTGTGTGTGTGTGTGTGTGTATGTATGTATATCTATATCTATATGTTATGTGATATGATGAACCCGCCGCCCTTATAAAACACGATATATATGTTTTCGGGTCCGGCCATCGCAATCGCAATAGGTGAAGCCAACCTCTATAGCCCTGCAGTGTGGCGGACCCGACGAGACTTTTAAACACAGTGTATATATGTTTTCGGGTCCGGCTTTAACCCTTTAACACTTGTTTCTTTTGCAAATCCCATATTTTACTTTGTTTCTTTCTTGTTTCAATGTGCACATATATATATATATATATATATATATATATATTATATCGGGTCTAGCTCCATATAACCATTTATATAGTGATTTGTATAGCAACTTTGGTTACTTCGAGGCCGATTCTTTTACAATTATTTTAGTGATTTTTCTATGCCATTATCACTTCTTCATCTTGCTTTTATCTCTTCTTTTTGAAGTATTCTCAAGTGATTCTTGAATGAAAAATGAATATTATAAACAATAAAGATGCATGTTACAACATCTGGCTCCACCTGGGGATAGTGCTTTTTTCACACAAGCACTAAGAACTGTAGATTAGTGCCTTATTCATTGGGCATGGAGTCATATATTGCTTCGCCAAACTTAACTGTGTAAAAATTTTGTATAGTGATCCCATGTTGATATCTGCAATGATAAGATGCTTGCACTTTGATAGCAAAATATTGAGAATCATAGATCAGTAGCCTTAGTTGGGCAGGGAGTCCAAAACTGTGAAAATCCTGAAATTTGACAAACTGAAACCTAACATTCTTGAAGTCTGAAACCTCTGTAAATCATTTTCCAATTGGGCAAGTCATCTTTATTCATCAACTAACGATTAAACTGAAGAACTACAACTGGAAACCAAATGCTCAACACCTGAACTTATTTATGTACAAGTTCCTATATATGTACATGATTGATCTCCATCAAGTGAAGTCAATCCTCCAATGGTACGAGGTTAGCATTTGAGTGCTTAATCTAGAACCATTCTACCAATGAATCTTGAAAATGTAATTCATCCCGAACAAAAAATAAATTATGCATAAAAGCAGCTCACAACGAAAATTAAGAGTATATCCACAAAATGATATGTGTATATTGCTGATAAATTCTTCCATGTAATTTGCCACAGGATCTTCAAAAGTATGAGAAAAAATATGTTCTTGGTCAGCTCCAAAAAAGAAATTCTCTATGTAAGAAGGTTCTTTCTCAATTGAACCTTCTATTGGGATAATATGTTCAACAGAACAATCAACAACATCTTTAATAAAATGATCCATGTCACTTTCATGTCTCCACTTTTCATCTTTAAGATTTGATTGAAAATAATTTGTAATTCTAACCTCAGGAAGGAAAAGAAATTTTTTCACATTATTATAAGATATATGATCAACTTCAAATAGATTGTTTACCTCTGATCCATGAGTATCAGTATGTTCTTCAATGCACTGATATACAATCACTTTATCAGCTTCCTTTTTACATAAGATAGCCTCTTTTTCTATGATAGATGGCTCAATATATTGTTTTCCAACATATCCCACTTGTTGGTTTCTTCCTCTATGTTCAACACCCAACTGATGAACTTGAAGAACTTCATCCTGTTCCCCATTTAAATCATTTTAGTTATAAATAGGAGGATCATCAAACTTATCAAAATAAGATCTCTGGGGATTTATTTGCAACTTAATTGTTTCTTCCTCTTCTCGACTGCTGAGCAGAGATTCTTGATGCATGTTTGAATTTTCCTCCATCTGAATACTCTCCTGATTTGCTCGGAACAGAGTCAACCAATTCTTTGCCTGGGAGATTATTGGAGAGAAATGCTTTATAAACTTCTCCACACAATTTTGAGAAAATGGTGCTCGATCTGCTTGGAACATAGTCAACCAATTCTCTTCTTAGGAGTATATTGAAGATAAATACTTTATAAACTTCTTCGCATTATTTTGAGAAAATGATAGTTCCTTGCTTTCAGAGACTTGCTCATAGTTAATATGGCTATAACTTCTCTGAATGCTTGATATATTATCAACAAGATCATTAGTTTCCTCAACAAGATTATCTTGAACTTTTAAAGTTTTTCTAAAATCACAATATTCACAACAACCTTCAAAAAGAAACTTGTGTGGATAATAAGTTCTACAATAAGAATTGAATACTGAGTGGAAATCTTTCAAAGATGAAATGCTTGAACGAGGCAGAGACCTGAACCAAACCCTAGGTTCTTGGTCCAAAGAAAACAAAAACAACTTCATCTTCACATCTTCATGAATGATGCCCTGTTGCTTCATGCATTCATGAAACTCTTGGAGATGCTGAGTTGGATCTTCATATTCCATTCTACTAAATTTTGGAAGATACTCATTCTAGGCATAAAATTCAGGCATATCATGAGGATAGCCAGTGATCCCAGTAAAATCAAATGGATCAAATCTATGGACTAAGAATGCAGGGAGAGCCATTAAAACCCAGAAAAGAAAACTTCAAAGTACAGTGGAGTCGCCAATGAATTTTGTAAGTGAAAATCACAGGTGTGAATGTACAACCAACTGTTGAAACTTATCATTCTCAAGAAGCAGCTTCAAACTTAATAAACCCAAGGAAAAGTGCTCTTATTCAATTGCTTTTATTCAAAGCAAACAAACATTTCCTCCTCACTGAACAACCAAAGGAAAATATTGAAAACCCAGGGAAAAGTGTTCTTGTCTTCTATCCCCGGCAAAGGCCCCAATTAATGTTGTACCTTAAGAAACCAATTTCCTGGTTGTAGATAAATTGTGCTTAAGACATTAATAAATATTATTTACTATCACTTATTGATTATTGTGTTCTCAAATGAAGGACCTGAAAACTTGGTCTTTAACCCTTAATACATGTATGACCAGAACATCTTTGAATGCCATTTGTTGCTAGATATAAATGACGAGTGAAGAAAGCTTGAAGGAGAAGTTAAAGATAACATGTTGGTTTTTCACAAAAACTACTATCTGTAACTTAGAAGAATTATGAAAATGAGAACTGAATCATAGACAATATGATGCTTAACACAGAAACTACTATTTGTGACTCTTGGAGAAGTTAAAGATAATATGTTGGTCTTTCATAGAAATTATTATCTATAACTTAGAAAGGAAGATGGAAACTTCAAGTATAGAAGCACTCTTTTAAGGAATTTTAACTTTATCTACATAAGCAAATAAAGACCTACAACTTCATTACTATGCTTGAAAGAAGAAAACATAACATGACACATGATAGAGAAGGTTACAAAATTATACCCAACAACTCATGGAAACTTCTGATTCTTTCATTGATCCACGATGACATCAGGAATATAGTGCCCTAGTCTCCGAGTTCTCCAAAATTCGAACAACTAACTCTTCTCTGTAAATTTTCCTCTTTTTATACATTGTGAAACAGTTGCTGATCTCTGAAATTGTCAAACTACTAAAATTGTTTCTCTAACTATCTGAAGTAAAAACTATTACAGAATTTTACAAAGGGTAAAGACACCTCAAAGAACATACAATAACAAGAAATAACTAAACTAGAAGATGAGAATAACTGTTGGCTTGCTCTGTTAATCGACTGTTGAGTTCTTCTGTATATGCCTTAATAATGATTAATCTACTTTAACCATAATAAACAGTGTTTGACTTTGACTTGTGCATAAATCTGGACTTACGCATGTATCTGGCATTTTGATTGGCCAATATACAAAGAAAATATGCCCAACTGCCTTCCTCTTTAGATTTGGCTTTAACGCTGATTTTTCCTTTTACACAATAAAAATAATGCAAAAGCAGAACTGAAAAGGAATTAATCCAGTTTAATAACTCCATCGGATCCGGAATCCCATCGCATATCGCAATCAGCGCTTTCCATGGTTATATCAACGTAATGTTGGACTTACACATAAATCCTTAATATTTGCGCTATTTCTATTATATCTCTTTTATAATAGAAATACACCACAAACATGCCTTTTCCTCTTTTAACAAAGGATTTGCACAACTATCGAGGCATACCTTTATCGCAATTGCAATCGGCGCTTTCCATTGTTATATCGACCCAACCCTTAACATTTCGCAATATGATGGACACGCCATAATTATAAAACATAACATGTAAACTATCGGGTCCGAATTGCATATCGCAATCGGCGAAACCATATATATATAATATGTTATGTGATATGACGGACCTGCCGCACTTATAAAACACGATATATATGTTTTCGAGTTCGGCCATCGCAATCACAATCGGCAGAGCCAACCTCTATAGCCCTGCGGTGTGGCGGACCCGACGGGACTTTTAAAAATAATGTATATATGTTTCAGGTCCGGCCCGCGATCGCAAATCGCAATCGGCATTATCAGCGGAACCAATCATACATATCATTGCGGACCCGCCGAACTTTATAAAACACAACTTATAATATTTCGGGTCCGGCTTTAACCCTTTAACACTTGTTTCTTTTGCAAATCCGATATTTTATTTTGTTTCTTTCTTGTTTTAATGTGCACACACACACACACACACACACACACATATATATATATATATATATATATCGGGTCTAGCTCCATATAACCATTTATATAGTGATTTCTATAGCAACCTTGGTTACTCCGGGGCTGATTCTTTTACAATTCTTTTAGCGATTCCGCTATGCAATTATCACTTCTTCATCTTGCTTTTATCTCTTCTTTTTGAAGTATTTTCAAGTGGTTCTTGAATGAAAAATGAATATTATAAACAATAATGATGAATGTTACAACATACATCATGGCAAGCATAGCAAGATGTGATGGAATAGTATTTGTGACAAAGCAGCAAAGGTACATGGTGCTGCAAACTCATTGGACAGCACAATGATGGGACAACAACATGTTGGGACAGCAGCATGTTCGGACAACAGCATGTTGGGGCAGCAGCATGTTGGGACAACAACATGTTGGGACAGCAGCATGTTAGGACAGCAACATGTTGGGACAGCAGCATGTTAGGACAGCAGCATGTTAGGACAGCGCTATGATTAAGCTATGACATTGTGAGGTAGTGGCACAATAGGACAGCAACAACAGTGAGTACATGGTGGTTGTACATAGTGGTATGGTACATGGGACAATTGTATTTAGTGCAAAAAGTTCATGGTGCTGCAATAGTATGGTATATGGGACAACAACAACAACAAGGTGCAGCGAGCATAGTGCTAGAAGCACATTGGGACAGCAGTATGGTACTTGGTGCAGGAAAGTACACAAAGCAACAATGGTGCAGCAAGCACATGGGTGACAGCATGGTGCAGCAGTTGCACAAAGTACAACAGTGCTAAACACTGGGACAGAAATGCAGCATAAGCTCCAGCATTGTGATGATGGGTGCAGTATGGTGCAGCATGATGACAAGATGCAGCACGATGATAGGTGAAGGAGTCACCTTGGAGAATCAGTTGAAGCAGCAAGTCTTCAACTGATCTCATCTTCTTAGAAATGATCTATGTACTATCTCTATCTCTCTCTCTCTGCTGAACTATTTAAAAACATATAAGAAGAATTGATCAAGGGTTTCCCCACATTGGGGTTTGTTCCTAGCTAGCGCCACATCTTGTGTCCTCTTGTCTTGGCTTATCTTCTGTGATTTATGTTTATGTTCTATCTGCAGTTTACTTTTATGTTGATGTGATTGCTAGTCTGGAAAAGATATTAACTATGAAAATTGAAATAAATTGCTCTAAGCATAGAACATACCTAAAATTAACATGGTATCAAAGTTGAGGTGAAGACAAAGCCCAAGCAAGAGTGAAAGAGAAATCACCGAAGATAGTTGGGAAAGGACAAAAGGATCAATGGATTCCTCATCCCTCTTCAAATTCACCAAGGGTGAAGTCGAAGCAGAGAATATTATTAGAATGGCGCAGCGGAAGTTTCTGATGGCCTACCTAAAGATCACTTCAATGGGAAGTCTGGATCTAAGGGTGGAAGGAAATGAAGATGCCTTGGTTGCAACAAGTTTGGCCATTATGAGAAGGAGTGTCTGAATGGTAGGGACACATCACTTGATGATGATAACAATCATTCCAGAGACATCTTCAATGATTAGAGGAATGACAGGTAATGCAAGTCATCAAGGAAATGGCCGACTCTTCAGAGAAAGCAAGGAACCCCAGGTATGAAGAATCAAATTTTGTTTCTGATAAGATAAAGAAGCGTTATCTTGTATTGGCCCTCTCCTTTAGATTCTATGGGAATCTGGCTTATTGATTATAGTGCTTCAAGGCACTTCATTGAATAGAAGGGTGATCTCTCTAATTTAGTAGAGATGGAAACAATCGTGGGATTATACTTGGAGCCGATGCCCCCTATCCCGGAAAGGGTGTAGGGAATATTACCCATCAATTGAATGAGGGAAACTCAATTCATTTACAGAAAATATTTTATGTACCTAATCGCAAGAAGAACTTGGTTTCCATTTCGGCGATGGAAGTCAAAGGTTTCAGGGTGGCATTCATCGATGGAAAGGTACGTGTTTGAAAATAGAATTTTCTAAGATGCTTTTACTCATGGGTTCAGGGTTGGAAATTTGTATCAAGTTGTAGGATGGTCCATTAGGGACCATGTCAGTTGTCACATCTCATCTATAGCACCTGAGGTCTACTTATTATGGGGACCTACCTGATGTGAGTCAGATGGTGACATGGATGCTTGAATTCAAAAAGAGCATGAAGGTACATGTCCGAGATGTACAAAAGGAAAATCTTACAAGGGGACCATTCCACTCTTGTAACAGATTCATAGGTTTGGAACAACTCGAGGGGTTTGAGATTCATGATCGGGAATCTCATGTATGAAGGTGGAAGAAATCCCTCTATGGCTTGAAGCAAATCACCCCGGACTTAGTATGAGAGGATTGATAGCTGTCTGATGAAGTTGAGATTCACTAGGACTGAATTCGATCCAAACCATTGCTCGAAGGTTGTGGATGATAGACCTCTCATACCAGCACCTTCTAAGGGCGAACTATTTTTGACAGGTGCAGACCCTCTCATTTGCAGAAGTAAGAGGGAGTTAGATTCCAGATGTGGAATGGTAAACTGCAAGCCTGTGACTACCTCGAGGATCTTAACTTTCAGAAGTTATATGGTAGTGACGCCGGACCAGATTTGGGAAATGCCTCTGAGTTTCTTAAACTCATTCGCATTGATGTTCTTGGTGAACTTTCATCCGTACATATGATTTGCAGTTAGTATGATGAGCTTATATATGGTTGAGCCTCACTAGATTGGTGCCAAGAATCTTCGAAGATATCTTCGGGGCACAATCTCTCATAGATTAAGATACATTGCCGGAAATGTGAAGCTGCATGATTATTTGAATGCTAACTGGGCATGCAGTGTGGAGGATCGCAAGATCACTTCCAAGTGCTATTTCTCTTTGGGTTCTATTCGATATCCTAGATGAGCAGGAAGCAAAAATCGGTTGCTATAAGCACCGTTGAGACCGAATACATAACTACAAGTATGGTCTCGTGTGAAGCTACCTAGTTGTGGAAGTTCTTCAGTGATCTGTTTGTACACATGATGGATACCACTGGGATCCTCTGTGTCAACCAGGGGGGGATTTGATTGTTGAGGAATCATGTATTCTAGGATTTCTCTAGCATATAGACATGAGATACTACCTTATCTGGGATATGGTACGTCAATGAGCGAGGAGGCTCTATCGCATTGAGACTGACGTACAGGTCGCAGTCATTCTGTCAAAGCCTCGGGGAAAGGTTAAATTTATGACTTTCCCGAACGACTTGGAGTCATTGAGAGACCTTCTTATAAGGGTCCTGCATGTCAGCATGATGCATGCATTGAGCTCTGGGAGCTTCGGGGGGCTTGGGGTATTACTTGGAGCAACAAGTGACCATTGGGAGACTCACCCTCCCCTAATGGTGCGCTATGTATAGGCTGAATGTCTCAGCCTTCCCCTGTGATACCTCGAGGTGACTTAGGGACAGGATGAATGGTTCTCCTGTCGAGTCATCCTACCCATGCAGCCTGGGACTCATGGGAAGTACCTCTCATCTGGCCAATGAGCAAGGAAATGGGGCTAGTGACCATAGTAGTACTATCGATGGATGCATCGTTGTATTACCATACTCCCTATGCTAGGATGACCTCCATTGATCTGGGATCAATGACACTGATCTAGGATAAGTATGAGTGGTTTGAGGCACTCTCTTATGATATTGATCTAGGATCAATAAAATTGACTTCAGGTCAGTAGAGAATGGTATGAGACATTCTCGATCAATTCTACTTCTTCATGGTTCAATAGAGCATAGCAGTGCAATGCAAGGCATTGATGGTAGAGATAGTACAGTCGGACATATGGATCAGCAGATGGAGTTCTCCCTAGTTGAGAGGGAGTGTTAAAATTGGAAACTAGGGCCAAACTCCATGTGGGTCATCTTATTTATGGCAGCTAATATCTTTCTTGGATCCCTCTCATAGAGAGGTGTAGGATTGATCTAAAGATCATCCAATTTCGATAAGTATTCATGGAATTATGAATTTATTTGTGTTATAAGAAAATTCGTCAAGGTCAGCCAGTAACCAAATAAACCCCACATGTGCTCAGCATTTTAGTGTAAAAGGAGATGACTTGATAGTCATTTTACACACACTTCTATCTTGATTTATCTCCACTCGTCTTGGGTTTTAGTGGAAGAGAAATCTAGGAGTGGTAGCCCTAGACGTTGGAGGAATGAGGCTGCCCTAACTGCAATCAAGAAGAATAAATATGTTGCCCTAATCTAGAGGATGCAATCATGAAGAGAAGCCCTATCGATATCAAGAAGGAGCCCTGACCTATATGTTGGTCTCTACGCAAGTCTAGAAGGAGGCCTACAAACCTAGATTCATATGGAAGGCAGCGTTAACGCAGACCTACAATGTTGCCCTAAACGTTGATCTAATCCAGCGCTAAATGTTGGTCTAATTCAGCCCTAACCACAGTCAAACAAGAAAGTCATAGCCACAACATGAAGGGTCAAAGGGACAGCGTGTAGGCTGCCCTAGAGAGCATGAAGGGCTGTGTGGACAACAAAGTTTTAGTCACCGTATAAAGGGTCAAAGGGATAGTGTGGAGGCTGCCCTAGACAACGTGAAGGGATGTATGGACAACGGCTTCTCAAGGGAGGTAAGTTGCACTCTTTTCAAGGATTGTTGCCAAGTTTAGAGGTGGTTTTTAGGGTACTATTGATGCCCTAACCAGAGTTGCAGAACTACAACAGTGCACCAGCATTCAAGTATAAGTATGAGGATAGTTTGATGATGAGAATGTTGTTAGAAGAATCAGTGTAAGCATGTACAGCATGGCAAGCATACAAAGTTGTGATGGAATAGCAGTTGTGACAAAGAATCAAAGGTACATGGTGCTTCAAACTCATTGGACAACATAATGATAGGACATCAGCATGTTGGGACAACAGCATGATGGGACAGCAGCTGGTTGGGACAACAACATGTTGGGACAGCATCATGTTAGGACTGCAGCATGTTGGGACAACACTATGATTAGGATAGCTATGACATTATGCAGCAGTGGCACAATAGGACAGTAGCAAAAGCGAGTACATAGTGGTTGTACATAGTGGTATGGTACATGGGACCACTGTATTTAGTGCAGTGAGTTCATGGTGTTGCAATAGTATGGTACATGGGACAGCAACAACAACAAGGTGCAGCAAGCATAGTGTTGCAAGCACATTGGGACAGCAGTATGGTACTTGGTGCAGCAAGTACACAAAGCAGCAATGGTGCAGCAAGCACATGGGTGATAGCATGGTGCAGCAGTGGCACAAGGTACAGCAGTGCTAAACACTGGGACAGCAGTGCAACATAAGGTCCAACATTGTGATGATGGGTGCAGCATGGTGCAGCACGGTGAGGTGCAACATGATGACAAGATGCAGCACGATGATAGGTGAAGGAGTCACCTTGGAGAATCAGTTGAAGTAGCATGTCTTCAACTGATCTCATCTTCTTAGAAATGATCTATGTACTCTCTCTCTCTCTCTCTCTCTCTCTCTCTCGCTATTGAACTATTGAATAACATATAAGAAGAATTGATCAAGGGTTTCCCCACATTGGGGTTTGTCCCTGGCTAGTGCCACATCTTGTGTCCTCTTGTCTTGGCTTATCTTCTGCGATTTATGTTTATGTTCTATCTGCAGTTTACTTTAATGCTGATGTCATTGCTAATCTGGAAAAGATATTAACTGTGAAAATTGAAATAAATTGCTCTAAGCATAGAACATACCTAAAATTAACACAAGAGAAAATGAATAAGTTGGGATAGAAGCAAGGGTATAATTTGGTTTTCATATGAACACGTTACCACCAAATCCTGCAAATAAAAATTTATTATAATGGATTCCAAAGTAAGGGAAATTTGGACCAAAATAATTTTGAAAAGAAAAACTTTAAAACTTCTTTCTAGCATAAATATACATTTTCTCTAAAATTTTTGGTTTTCCCACAAATATTATGGGAGGAATACCAATTGTTGTGCGCCCTCCCTACCATGATGGAAAATGATGTGTTATGCTCCTTGTCTTGCATATAAGACTTGTCCAACTTGTCATGCCACATGTCTCTTTTGGTGAGAGCATTAAATTCAGGCTTTAACACTACGTCTAGGGTTTTGATTGACTCGTTTTCTACCATGACTTCACCACCCGGTGCATCCCTGTTCGGGCCCAGTGTGTGGGCACTGAGCACCCCCAACTACTATTTGCCTGGGCTCCATTATTGGTTCACCTGTGCATGCATATTTTCACTGCTCACCTGGAATTGTTGTTTGTATAGGTTCTTGAGTGGTTTAGGGTTGCGCATGTGGTTGTTTTACTTGGTTTGTAGGGGGTTTACCAGCGTGCGTGAGGTTGTTCATTCTGGTAGGGGGGTTTACCAATTTGGTTGTTGTTTTGATTGCAAGACCTGTTGTTTGTGATGGAGCCCGTCAGAGATTCAATTTAGTTCAGTTGTGGACATGCAGGTTTCGAGGTCCATTCTGGTAAGTGGAATTTTATCCCATGTTTCGTTCTGGTTTCGCTGTAAAAAAAATTGGGTTTGTGCTCCCGTGCTAATTTTTATGTGTTTGTGTTACAGGTAATCTTTTTGGTTGTCGCAGAAGTGGTAAGGCAAGGTTTGGGGCGATGTTTGGCCATGGTGGTGGTTTTTGTGGATTTCCAGTAGGATTCTAAATCCTACCAGCCAAACTTTGTGTTTTCAACACTTTGAACTAGATGCTGGGAATTTTAGCTCTTGTTGCACTGTGGGTTTAGGGTTTAGGGTAGGGTTCGGCAAGGTTTAAGGTAGGGTTTTCTGACTTTCTTGAATTTGCATCAATTTCTTTCACTGGTTCTGTGGTCCTAGGTTTTTTGAGTTTCATTGGTTCTGATACTTTATCCTACCAGCCAAAATTTGTGTTTTTTCAACACTTTGAACTCGTTGTTGGGAATTTTAGCTCTTGTTACACGGTGGGTTTAGGTTTTAGGGTAGGGTTCGGCAAGGTTTAGGGTAGGGTTTTGTGAATATTACAAATCTGTATCAATTAATTTCGTTGGTTCTAGTATCTTGTCATTTCTCTTCAGCGGTTTCTCTGGAAATTCATGGGGTTTTTGTAAAAATTGAAAGAGTTTTTGTAAATTTGCAAAAAATTGTTTACTATCTGCCTATAAATTAGGCTTTTCGATAGATTTGTTTGTTATCTGCTTTGTGAATTAGGTTTTTTCTATCTGTTTGTTATCTGTAATTTTTTGTTACAATGCCTAGAATATGGTATTTTAATCCTACCAGCCCACTATCTTTGTGTTTGATTTTATTCCATTCGATGGTTTCTCTGAAAATTCACGGGTTTTTGAAAAATTGAAAGGGTTTTGTAAATTTACAGAAAATTGTTTGTTATCTGCTTGTAAATTAGGTTTTTTGATAAATATGTTTGTTATCTGCTTTGTAAATTAGGGTTTTTCTCTTTGTTTGTTATCTGTTATTTTTTATTACAATTCCCAAAATATAGTGGTTTAATCCTACCAGCCCACTATCTTTGTGTTTGATTTTAGTCCATTTGGTGGTTTCTCTGAAAATTCATGGGGTTTTTGTAAAACTTGAAAGGGTTCTTGTAAATTTGCAACAACAAAAAATGTTATATGCTTGTAAATAAGGGTTTTCGGTAAATTTGTTTGTTATCTGCTTTGTAAATTAGGGTTTTGTTATCTGTTATTTTTTATTACAATGCCCATAATATGGTGTTTTAATCCTACCAATCCACTATCTTTGTGTTTGATTTTAGTCCATTCCGTGGTTTCTCTGAAAATTCATGGGTTTTGTAAAAATTGATAAGGTTTTTGGAAATTTGCAAAAATTTGTTTCTTATCTACTTGTAGATTAGGGTTTTCGATAAATTTGTTTGTTATCTATTTTGTAAATTAGGGCTATTCTATATGCTTGTTCCACAGTGTGCCACAAATTCTAATTATAGGTTGGATTTTCATTGTGTTTACTCCCTTTTATAAACCCTTTCTTGGCCAAATTCCCTTGTTCTTTCTTCAGAGCAACATCATAATTTTTTTTGCGCATAAATGGATCTTTGTTTTATTTTAAGTTTGTCAGAACAATTCTCCTTCTATGATTTGTCAGATGCCTTTTTATGCATTCCATCATGTCAACCTTGCGAGATTTCCATATTGCAAATTTTTCTAGAGTCCACTTGTTCTCGTTTCATCGCACAGTTCACTAGGAAGTTTTTGTTGTGTAGGAAATAGTGTACCAACCGAGTGGTCCATTGCCATTAATTTTAAATCTGTCTCCATCTTCTTTACACAGTATCTGTATTTTTATCCACACTCTGCATGGGGTATTCTACTTGGAGATGTAGCTCTCTCTTTTCTTTGACTGTAAAACATTTGGTGGAACAATCAAAGCAAAATCAATGAACAGACTCTGGAAAATCAAAGCAAAATCAATGAGCAGACTCTAGAAAGTTTGTGTCAATCATTATATGAGTCCCAGTTAAAAATATAAACACCAAATTACAATGTTATTAGTTAATGGCATGATTTTCTTCTCAATTTGAGTTTTGTTGTTAGGAAACCTAATAATATTTAGTGCAGTGTATTTACTCGATTCAAAAACCTCAAAATGTTTTATAAGATGTAATTTTGAAAAAGAAATTTTATATTAACCAAAATTCCAATCAAATTATTTTTTGTATAATACAGAAAGCGATTCAAAATATTTTTACCCTCCATTCTCCTATTGCTTACTCAATATACATTTTCTTTCCTATCCCATCATTTTTAGAATTGCAGGGTATTCATTTCAATCTACAGTTAATTGATTTTCTCAAGAATTTTCATATGTTTGTCTTCAAAATGCCTTAGGCATCTTTACAATTTCTCAGCTTCCTTTATTCAGATCTGGCAGAACTTGCTTAGCTTAATTGACATTGATGTTTGAAATTGATTGATATGTTGATATTCTACTTCAAAGATTGCTACAACTCTTGAAATTGTTGCCTTCAACTCACTATTTCGTCTTTAGTCTTCTACATGGTAGTTATTTGGCCTATAAGAATATCCATGATTGAAGTGAGGCTTCAAACAAGATGTTTGTATCTCATTTGTAGGGTATTCATTTCAATCTACAGATAATTGATTTTTTCAAGAATTTCCATATGTTTGTCTTCAAATTTCCTTAGGCATCTTTACAATTTCTCTACTTTGAGCAATTATATTCAGAATTCAAAGTGTATCATAGTTGGGATAGAAAGGTTTGACGCTTTTGATTTTACTTTCCTATCACAGTAAATGGGGATATAAAGGTTTGTGTACTTTTACTTACAGTAAATGAGGTTTGATATGAGGTGTGAGTTTTGGTACTTTTAACGTTCATTAGTTTATGGAATTTTCATATTATAAAAAGTGACTTGTTTAAGATTTCATTATTCACTCGTTTGTCATTTAATTAACAACTCAGGTATAACTGTGTTGTAAATCATTTGGTGTGTAGACGCATAACAGAAAATCCCATTTTCATTCTCAAGTAAGATTTATCCATTATAATAGACTATCAATGTTCCTTCTAAAATGGATTTTGGTTACAATGCCACAAATAGTATGAAATAAAACAACTAGTGTTATAAGCCAAAATCTTCAGTTACAAGAAAAAGAGGCAATCCATCCAAAATCCACATCATAATGTGGTTACAACAAAAAAAAAATGACACCCCTATTCTTTATGGCATTGAGAATCTTCAGTGCCGAAACTTGTTGAGTTTCCTATTTGAGTCAAGTAGGTTGGCCTACCTAATAATGGTTGATTAGGATGTGGAGGATTGTTGCCATATAATTGAGTCCAATTTCCCCCTTGCAACCATGGAGGAATTGAGTACCCATACCTCACACTCACGCTACTAACCCATGCATTAAGTGGAGGTGTCTAATAAGCATACATAGAATTGACCCCTGCATTGGTAGGAATAAATTGAGTGGGTAAACCCCCATTTTGATAGTGAGAACCTTGAATGTTTATGAGGTCTTAGAGTAATGGTGTATTGTCTGCAATATTTTCCAATGTGTTTGACATCATCCTGGTTTCATCAATTGTGCTTGCATTATTTTCAACCATATCGGTCATCCCTTGTTCCTTTTCAAGCATTTGTTGAGTCTTTCTTGCTTCATTTCCATGTCTTACCATTTGTTTTTTATGGTCCTTCTCTTGCCTTACTTTCTCTCTTTCAAGCCTTTCCTCTGCTCAACATTGTGCTGCAACAATGCTTGTTTCCTTCTTCTCCTTTGGCTAAATCCTTATTTCTCTGTTTTAATTCCTGAATTTCAAAAAAAAAAAATCAGATTCAACTAATAGGGTTATATAGTCTTCTCAAGTGAGTAACTGTGAACTTCAGCCCAAACGAAGACTACTTGGTGTTCCTTGTTCTTTTTTCATTGACACTCTCTCTACTTGTAGCTTTAGGAACCAACCAAGTAACTTCTCCTTCCCTACCACTTGCATGTCATTGCTTGACATTTGTCTTTCAATATCTAAGACAATTGGTTGAACTGTATTGTTCTCTTCATTTGATGCCTCATTATGTGCACTATCTTCTTCCATTGATCTATTGTCCACAAAACAATGAACAATTTCATTGTTCAATTTTGTTGGTTATGAAGACAAGTTCATGCTTTGTTCATTGGTTCTTAAGGCACTATGTTTGTTCAAATTAATCATGGCTTCTGCGATCCATGATAGTGGGGTTACTTGGCTTGGCAATGTCAATTGGTCATTGTTGCTTCCTAGTGCAATATAGTAATGTCATTTTCAACTACATTGTCATTGTGAGTTGCATGTTCAGCAGTCATTAAGAATATCATCAGCAGAAGTTCCATTTGCTTTAGTTGATAGAAAAACCTCCATGTTACTGTCAATTGGTTCATGATTATACTGTGTTTCACTTACATTTTCATCATCATCACCATATAAGTGTCCTTGAGAGAGGGAAATCATATTATCAGCTGCAACCACATCATCATGTTCATCTACTTCTTCTTGCACTTCAACATCTACTTGGACATGCCCTTCTTCTTGATCATCCACATGAAACTCCTAGCTACAACCAGTGTCATGCATAAGAGCATCATAATTCAGTGGCCATATTCTAGTCCTGCTAAATCTAGCCTTGATATTTGATGGTGTCAGAGCCCGTTTTACTTGCAACCTCTGTTATCTCAAACCTTTTCACCTCAACCTTGGATTCTTTGTCATCCATGAAGCATGCTCTGGCCTGAAATAGTCCTTGAAAAGGCCAAACACACTGACATCAAGGGGTTTCAATATGTGAGTGGTATGAGCGGGCAATGTTAACAGGTCGATGCCTAAATTGTTTGCTTCCTCAATTGTTTGAACAGTTATGTGGCATCCATGGCCATCTAATATCAAACGTTCTTAGGTGAGACACCACGTGATACAAATGCAGCAAAGAGACAAAGCCAGTTTAAAAAAAAAAACAACAACAACTAAACTTTAGTCATCCATGCATGGGGATGTGCAACCATGCATGCACCTAGTTCGCAGTTTTGTATATAGTTTTTCAATTGATTTTTACCTTTGAATTGAAAAAATCTTGGGATTGAAGCACCAATTTCATTGACACAACACAGAATAGTTATCCACTCCCTTCTCTCAGGCAACATCTTTGGCACGTTTCGGCTCCCTCTCTTGGCAATTATTACCCGCGTGCCACAATTCCTCTATGCTTGTAAACATGTTTCGTCACAGTTCCATATATGGTATGCACCATAAGAATGCTTATCGTATGCACTAGAAAGAGTGTCATAGAACTTACATACAATTTCAGGGCGCAAATTTGAAGCTTTGTCTTTGTCAAGGCCCTCAGTTGTACGTAATACAAAATCTAGATGCCTTTTTTTAACCCAAAACACTATGATTTTGATGTAGGAGCATAAGGCTTGAAGACAAATTCGAAGAATTATTCCAAAAATACAAAAAAAATATTACAAGCAAAGGAGTGGGATCCTTTAACCATCAATGTCCATGTTTTTCTAGTTAAGCATAGAGCTAAAATATAGGATTTGATCATGATGTAATAAGTTTTAGTTAGTTAGTTGTAGTGGAGATTCTCGAGGAGAATGCCTCGCGGGACAGATAGGGTTAATAAATTTTAGCCTTTGAATTAGGATCTGGTTGTTAGGATGAACCAGCACTTATGTAATTTTCACACTATTGTAAAGGGATTTTGATTGTTGAAGAAATTTGGCTTTCCTAGAGCGAATCTAGTAAAGTGGGAAAATTTAGTTTCTGTGTATGTGAATGAGAAATTCCCTGTCAAAGTCCTGAAAGATAATCTGATTCGAAATCTCTGTGTTTATTGTGAAATTTGAAGCTTAATTGGTGCTTTGTGAAATTGAATGAAATTGTGTTGACTGTGTTAAATTCCGTGTTTTTCTTTTTAACTGAGTTCTCGTGAATTCTGAGTGTGGTGAGTGGACAGTCGAGATTAGTGGAGGAAGACCTGCAGCGTGAAGATTGATTTTGTACCGATAGATCTCGGTCGAGACAGATCAATGGTGTTTAGGCGCAAAAGTTAATCAACAATTAATGAGCCAAAGTGGGTTGGGGAAACCCACAAGTGGATTTCGGGCGGAAGAAAGGTCGTAAACAATATTTTTTCGATTGGCTCCAATTCCATACACATCATGACACGTAGCAGAGAGGAGAGAGAGAGAAACCGCTTATCGGGTGGGTTTAAAGTGCGCAAGTTAACCATTCGATATTCGTTTGAGCCGTTAGATTTGGTGGAGCAAGATCGACAGTTGACAGACGAGGAGAAAGTTCGAGGTCGGAAATTGATGTGACCGTTGGATCTTGAACACATCAACGGTGAAGAAGAGCCGACGAGTTTTTAGAAGGCGGATTTCAAACTTTATTGAACCATGGTTTGTGTTACCGTCGGGTCCAGTCTAGTGGTAGTTTAGTGGAACTCTACGACTTTTAGAGGGGTCCGCTAACTTAGCGGAAGCTCGAAAGTTGTCAGTGGATGACAGAGAGCCCATTGAACCAACAATTACACCTACAAACAGAGGTAGAAGATATAATTTCACAATTTGGGAGATTAAAACTCCTGCGTGTAGCCAGTACTCCGTCAGATTTACCAGGAAACCCAGCTTTGAATGGGTTTAGCCTCCCTTGACAGATTTGAACAACTGTGGATTTGAGTTGTATCAACTCTAGCCCATGTCCCAATTGAGCCATCTCCTTGCACCACTCAACCACCTCGGCGTCCTCATCTTCAGTCATCACTGTAAGAAGGCCTCTATGTTTTGTATGAGTGAGCCCATTTATCCAATAATGTATTGATGAGGGAGCAATACCATGCTTCTTTGCAAATGCCCGCACTGAATATCCATTAGACTCTATATCGTCAATAACATGTCTTCTTTTGTCCAACCTCTTATAGCATTGATCTTCTTAATTGAACTTGCCCCTTGCACTATGGTTGATGGTGGCATTGTTGGCATTGTTGGAACTTGCCCCTTGCACTATGGTTGATGTGGCATTGATGGTTGATGGTTGTTGGGAGCATTGTTTGCATTCAAATGATATGTCATGTCCTCATCCAATGAAGGGCTTCGCCACTGAGCACCCCTGGTCACTTGCTTGTCACTTCTCCTTGTGCGAGAAACAAGTTAATAGTATTTTTGCTTTCCTACAAGCAATTAACAACATGTATGTTAGTAGCAGCTTAACAAATTTTCATACATCTTCCTTTTTGACAGTGTCCTTGAAAAATCAAATCTACAGAAGGAACTTGTTGTATGTCTTCAAATATATTAGTGATTTTTTTTATTAACTTTTTTTACACTTAAAATACAGTGATTGTATTTTCACTTCGAAAATTACTGTCAGTGTGTTGAAGTTGACCTAGAATTTGTTGCATGTCTTCAATTATATCAATATATGTTTTCGATAAAATGTTTTATGCGTTATAATAAAATGATGTAGATGTTGGAGGAATTTCAACTAAAAAAGGTGACCCCTGGTTCCTTTTCTAGTGAAGATGCTCATCTGATCTAGTTCTTTTTTATAAATCGTTGTTTGACTTAAATTGTTTAGCCTCATGTTTGTCAATATTGTTAGTCCTATATATAATAATCTTCAAGCATGAAGGAAGTTGTAAGTTTGCCTTGCTAAAGGAATTTAGCAAAAGAAACTCTAAGCTTGCCTTGGTAATGGTTAGTGATTCTCCTATTTTGGGAATGGTTTTGAGTTTGTCAATATTGTTATTCCTATAGATAACACTCTCTGGGCATGAAGAAAGCTCTAGGCTTTCCTTAATAAAGGTTTGATTGAGCTACTAATTTCCTTTAAAAATGTTGAGCCTCATACAGGGTTGGGTTTATATAGTTTGTCTTGGGGGAAAAAACCAGTGAGGTGCACTGTGATGACAGTAAGGTGCTTATACAGGTTGTTTATACACACCTATTATTCATGAAATTATTTGGTAGTGCTTATGGTGGTGAGACTCGATCTACAGGGACTCGCTTTGGATCTATTTGCTTTCGCACTAGATATGGATCGGTGCCTTGGTCTCAATCCAGGAACACCTGGGAAAACATTCTCTGATATGCTTCCCTGATCGAGGGCAACATGTTAAGGCATATGAGGATATGAAGGATATATGTTGTTTGATTTTATTTCAAAAGATAATTTGTTTCAAAGGGTTGTCCATTTTGATGAGAACTCCAACCTCAAATTGTCTCTTTCTCCTCCAAATTGTCATGTTGATGAAAATGGAGATGGTGATGACAATTTTGGTTGTGTAGAACAATAAGATGATTAAGAAGATGAAAATTAGCCTTCAACACCAACAAAAAATGAACAACCTGAAATCATGAACAACCTTTGAGGGTATTTTGTAAGTAAAAAGGCCTCACATGTATGGCTATGACCCAACTGATTTTAACTATTTTTCCTCTATTCCTCACCATATTCAGTCACCAACCACTACTGTCTCCCTTTTGAGTCATGCCATTTCACATTTTCTAGAATAGCTCTCCCATACATGAATGGAATATTTCCATGAAAGAGGATTATTCTTCCTCGATGAAGAATTACACATGGATTTCATTCCTCTTCCGAATGGATGAAACTTGGTTCATTCTAAATGGGTCTACAAACCCACTAATGTAGCAAATGAGTTTATTGATAAACTTAAGGCATGTCTTGTGGCAAAGAGATTTTCACAAATTAATTAAATTGTGCAAAAAACTAAAACAAATAACCTGAATATACTGTGAAATGCTCTATGATGGAGAAATGAAAACAAAACTATAATTAAACTGAGCAAAAACTAAAATAACTATTCTAAATACACTGTGAAATGTTATGTCATGGTATGTCTCCAGAGCTGGTGAATAGTTTGAATGTTAAAAATGCAACTTCAACAAGGGTTGAACTTCTTTGCACTTGGATTTAATTGGTGGCAAGGATTGACATGGATTGCAATCTTTCAATTTTGAATGTGTGAACTGGATTGAGTTGGATGTGTTCCAATGGTTGGGAATTTGTTATGGTTGATCCATGTGTTTTGATTTGTTTTAATGGGAAATTTAATGGCTTGGGTGTTTTATTGGGTTGAGTGTCATTTATTGAACACAGTGACTTGAATTGTTGAATAACACATGGCTGACATGCATCAACTTTTATTATGTGCAAGTATGAATGTGCATTTGAGATACATAACTTTAGTTCAGTTCAGTGGAGGTTGACGTGATGGGTACTTTGTACTTCTCAAATAGACCATTTTGGAAGAATTTATGGTTTTGTTTTCTAGTTGAGACATGATGTTTTGTACTCTTGATATTTAAAAGACTATTTATGGACAATTGTTGGCCCAAGCAATATTTTGGGAAATTTTGGACATTAATTAAAAAATATTTGCACTCAATGTTATATATTTTTGTTTAAATATTGGTTGCACATTTCTCAATTTCTGGTGGCTTGGGGGGCTAGTGCTATAATAACAACTAGTCCCTGCACAACATTAGACTCTATCCCCTACTAGAATTAAAGCCAAAAATTCTTCATATTGAGGTACAAGTCTTGTTATTTTGAACTGTACCTAAAAATCAATGTCAATTATAAGACCATCACCAGAATCTGGAATTGATAATAAAATGTCTATGTATTCATATTCACCCCCTGGCAAGTATTCATAGATACCCTATCTTGTGTACTGCAACGACATTTAATAACGCAATGTCGAGGGCATAGGCAAGGTCAAGTCCTCATCAAATTACAACATCGCTTACGTGGCCAAAGGTTAAATGTCGTGCATTCCAACCCAGATGTGATCGTGCCCAAATAACACTAATGAACAAACATACATTGTCGAATATGTCTCAACGTAGACATCTCTTTCATATTTTTTAATTTCTTTGGAGATAACTATTTATAACCATTGTGTGAAATCTGTGTGCTTAGGTTTTCTTAACCTTTATTTATTATTATAAACATAAAATATTATTTTATAAATTACAATTTATAATGAATTTATTATTCTAAACATAATAATTATTATTACTAATTTATATCTTTTAATAATCATTATCTTATTTGCTAATTATTATTACTAATCTATATCTTTAAATAATCATTATCTTATTTGCTTCTAATTGGTCACTACCAATCTATCACCCTCTTCCTCGTAATTACTAATTTATATCTTTAAATAGTCATTATCTTATTTGTTAATTATTATTACTAATCTATAACTTTAAATAATCATTATCGATTCTAAGTGGTCACTACCAATCTATCATCCTCTTCCTCGTGTCCCTCCACTAATTAGGCTAGCTACTACTTGTGTCATTTAATTTGTTTTAAAAACACTACGAGGAGCTGGATTGTAAAAAGGCACACTTGACTAGGCTAGCTACTACTTGTGTCATTTAATTTGTTTTAAAAACACTACGAGGAGCTGGATTGTAAAAAGGCACACTTGACTAATTGGGGTAGCTACTCCTTATGTCATTTAAGTGCAAATATTTCAAAAACAAAAACTCTTAGGAGCTGGATTGTAAAAAGGCATACTTCCCTTTGTAGGTTATCTAAGGCACACTTACTAATTGGGTAGCTACTCCTGTCATTTAAGTGCAAATATTTCACACTTGACTAATTGGGGTAGCTACTCCTTAGGTCATTTAAGTGCAAATATTTCAAAAACACTCTTAGAAGCTGGATTGTAAAAAGGCACACTTACCTTGGTCATTTAAGTGCAAATATTTCAAACACTCTTAGAAGCTGGATTGTAAAAAGGCACACTTCCCTTTGACCAAGGTAATTGGGGTAGCTACTGCTTATGACATAAGTGCAAATATGTCATTTTAAGTGCAAATATGTCATTTAAGTGCAAATATTTCAAAAAACACTCTTAGGAGCTGGATTGTACAAAGGCACATTCCCTTTGACTAAGGTAGGTTATCTTAGTTCACTAAAACCACCTAAAACTTTCAGGTACATTGGTTAACAAAACGTTATATATATATATATATATATAATTTTCATACATGTCAAAGCAATTTTAAGAAATATTACATGGATTATCTATTTATTCTACAATTTGGCTGCAACTTCTACACCAATGTAGTACAATACATACAATAAAACAACACCAAATTGTTGACTCACGGAAACACATTCTAACGAGACTCCCATTAAAAACTGGTCAACAGAAGATCCTAGAATTTCTAAACTTGTGTGACGTTGATTGTGGTGACAATTTCATAGGGAAATATATGGGTGTCTTTATGTCTCTCTTTCATGAGACTTCTACAATGCTACATTTACCATAGCAAGTCCCGAATACATAATCTATTCAAAGAGAATAGAGAGAGTGCATTAACCAAGGAAAAAAAAGACACTTGCAGTCATGCCCAATATAATTTCAAGGGCCAGAAATTAGAGCTTCTCACCCATAAAGGGATAACTTCTCTTTAGAATTCATTTATTGCAAGGGGTTACAACTGAACTTGTGATAATGTGGCAAGTCGAGAGAACGTTATATCTGAATTTAACAAACACGTACCACACTAAAATTTCTAAATTACACATTTTAAATGCAATTGTTGTTAAAAACATTTCCGAACGCTTGTCTAAAATAACTGTCTCCACAGTTAAAAGGAAATTGCTTACTAAGATGAAGAACAGTTGAAAGGAAAAAACTTAAACAAATGTTTCTAGAAGGCTGATTTCAATATGCTTTCTGTTTGGATCAGATCATATTGTGAGAAGAACACTCGATAATGCATGTAGATTACAGTCATCAGAAAATAGCCATGGATGATTCCAATTACAACAGACTTTTTCAGACATTTTCAGCTGTGAAAAGTACCAGCATCAATCAATGATCCTCGAGTTTGAAGGGACCCTACATGAATCCCTAGCTAAGCTTCAAGAGTTGTTGGCATATCAGACTCTGGCTCTGATCCATGAACCCTCAGTCGGTAAATACATGTATGAGTGGAGCTCCCGTGATTAGACAGAACATCTAGCTTTACCATGTTGATGAGTTTTCTTTTCGACTGATCTGGTAAATCAAATGTTTGGACACTGCTTTTCTCAAGATCATAACTGAACTCTCCTAGCAGATCCATTTGCTCAGCTTCTGCAACAGAATTGTCCTCGTCTTGCTTGAGCCACCCAAATATACGAAAATCCTTTGGAGCACTTGATCTGTCATAAGCAACACTCTGCAAAAACCAAAATTGATCAGCAAAAAAAATGTTTACAACAAAAAAATGCATAAACATTACCAAATTTAATACCCAAAAAAATTTGCAAGGCTTATGGAAAATGCTTCCCAGTTAAAGCTACCCATGCCAAGTGGACAAAACATGCCAATTGCCATCAGCAACGAGCTTTAATACAAACACTAATCCCCAAACCTGAATATAACCACATCTACAGAGTTATCAGCCATATTAATATTCATGGCTCCATATTGTAAAATACCATTAGTCCACGTCAGATTACATAGTATCAACTGAATTAATAGTTAAATTTGTGACAAAAAGTCTGCTCTGAGTTGGGCTATAAAATAAATCCATCCCATGTACTGTGCTAAAATATTTGTCTCTTTTTAAAATGTACAAGCATGTACTTTAATATTAAATATGTTATTGAATATCAAATACACAGTGTAACGCATCACAAAAGCAAGAATGGGGTGACATTGTCAATTTGCTTCTTTAAGAATTTCTATACAAGGATTGTGATGTTGAATATGCTCACAGAGGCATTATTTCTGATAATGCTACTGTTTTGAAGCATTGCACCTTGTAGACATTCTCTTAAGGACATCATCATCTTGACACCAAGCAAAAGTTTAACACTGCATTTGTCCATAGAAACTATTAAACCCATCTTGACATAACTTTCGTTAATTACTTCAAAGTTCACCTTTCTATCCATTTGCTCTCTATGGTCAGTTTGCAGAAACTTCAGAATCATGACAAATGATGTGAATATGAGAAAGGATCTTCAAATCATGAAAGTCTTGCAGAAACTTCAGATCATGACAAAATGATGTGAATTTGAGAAGGATCTCAAAATCTATACAATTAAAAAACTCTACCATTAAGTTTGTCTATGCACTGAATATTCATTTGTGTTGAAAGCATACTTAAAAGCATGTCCGAGGAAGAGTGAATTGCTAGAAGTGTCAATATTACATTCTAAAGATTTTGAGTATGTTGTTGCAAACGTGTTATAATTACAGTGTGACACGTAAGATACACATACCCAACTGCCGGGGACATGTTCTAGATGGACTTTTACTGAAATGTAAAAAAAGAAAGCACCAGGAAAGCCAAGTATCTAAGGCCTCATGTCCCCAGCATTTGGGTATGCATAGAGGGTTCCTACTGACCTCAAGGGATGCACAGAAGTACCCACCCTGTTACCAGATCCGTGGGGCTGGGAATCTGGATCCACAGATATCTAGATCAGATATGAATTAAAATCTAGATCTGCTCCATTGCTCACTTGCTCTAGTAAGTGTGAATTTTGAAACACCAGCACCATGTAATCAAACTTTAGATTATTAAATTCCTATTATTTGGCCCCCAATGATTTATGTGATTAAACTTGTGAATCCAATTGATGTTAAAAATGAATGATTATTAAATAGTTGGCTCCCAATAGTTTGGGTTATAAAGGATTGATCACTAAATAGTTCACTAAATAGTCTGGATCACTTAGTTTATGATTATAATTTTTATAATAGCTAATGTTATATTTTACATTAATCATAACATTAAGAATGTTTATAATTTAATTATATAAAATATTAATTCTAAATACTCATAAATAATTCATTATTTATGAGTTTATTAATCTAAATATTTAATTATTCATATAAATATTACATATTAAAACCAGAAACTGGTCTTTCAAAAAATTGATAGAACCATATCCATATCTAGATCCGAATCTGGTAACTTAGCTTTTTGGGGATAAATTTATAGAACAAAAAAAACCCAAAAGATTAATTCCTGATTTTGCACACTTTTCTACATCGTACCATCAACCGTCCTCCACTCAATGAAATACTAAATAAGCAAACAAGGAAATCAAAAGGACCATTTACCAGCACTAAACCATCATTTTGATGTTGCTGGGAAGTCATTTGGTGCTCGGAAGTGGGGTTTGGTCACTGAAAACAAATAGAATGGTGAATTTGCAAGGCACATTGAATAATCATCCGTACTTACCATCATCATTAATGTTTGTATGACATAAGTTTGAAAGTTTACATTTATATATTTGGGCTAAGGGTCCCCTACTTCCTACCTCAGATGTACCCCGCCATCACTAGAAATTTTGAGGAGATTCTCAAACATACTGGGTATAGGGTTACAAGAAACTCGGTGGAACATAGTATATTTATCCCAAAACCACCATCATGGTTTAACGCAGGCCCAAAGCATACAAGACATAATTGCAATAACTTGGAACGAACACAAGATACGCAAGATGTTACAAAAAATTAAATACACATCCAAAGCATACAAGACATAATTGCAATAACATGGAACTAACATGCACTGAAATGTTAACAAATTTTCATTCCAAACAGAAGGATCACCAGAATCGGATCCACGAGCAAAAGTGGAAAATATTTATATTGTATAGGTGGGTAAATAAGCACTACAATCACCACAATCATGACTAAATGGTGCTTCTACAATATCAGAGAAATAAATCACCAATCACTCTTCCATTGCAAATACTGTTGAAATGCTACATAGTATATCCAGATAGAATTGCAACTCGACCATCTCATATATATATATATATATATATATATATATAACAAACAAAAACAGAAATTTCATAGTTGAAAAGCTTCAAATAGCACCCCTACATGTAATATCTTGACTAGTATGCAAGATCAAATCATACTGAAAAGTTTAAATTCAGTGCAATGATTCACTGATTGAAAACAAGAAAAGGCATTATGCCAGGCATAATGAGTAATAACTGATCAAAGGAAATCTTG